>WBZZ01001864.1:20000-25416 GCA_019918135.1 Paulinella micropora
AGTCGGCCTTGTCCACGCCCGCGCTGCTGTCGGACCTGCTCGAGCACGTCAGCCCCTTGTTCATTGCTGCCGCCTCCACACAGCGTCACCTGTAGGTCGGCGCACACTATGAAGGATTGCCCACCTTAGTCAGCAGGATACCGGTTAACCATATATTCTTTCGCATGAAAAAAAAAAAAAAAAGTTTATCTATGTATGCATTCACGCTAGGATGATGCCAGAGTGAAGGAACTGAAGCGCAAGTTCGAAAATATTTTTTCAGACTGGGAGCTGCAGGTAGCATGCTTTGCTACAGTCTTGACTTGTGCAGTGCTGCTCGCGTCTTTCTCTTGTGCCATGGCATGGTCTTGTAGTTGCACGTGCGTGCGGGATGCAACAAGATCCTGCAGACGGACGTGGTTGCAGCTCGTCTGCTGGTGTGCTTGTCACTCACCCCTCTCGCCCCGCGCAGGTGGACTTGCAAGATCGACTGGACTTCTTGCAGCGCAGCGCCCTTCGCGTACTGCACCCACTGTCTAGAACAATTTTGTCAACCGTTCCTGCTGTGGTGTATGGTGAAGGTGGATGCGCAAACGAAGTGTGCACTTTGTGAGAACAGCATTTTGGATGGTAGATCAAACCGCGTTGGCGGACGGCAGTCTTGGTTGTGTTTTAGGACGGCCGGAAGATTTGCAGGCTTTCTTCTGTTCCCATTGCTATCACACCAAGTGTCTAGGTTCCTTTTCCTGTCCGTCAGCCTACCTGCCATGCTGTTTTCCTGTCCAGGCAAGCATCGACGCAGTGGGCGCGGAGAGCCTATCTGCGTGCTTTGTAGTCCAAGCAGTCAGGTGTGAAACCTCTCGAGTTGGGCTTGATCCATCTTTTTCACTTGCAGGGCGTTGCCTGCTTCCAGGATGCACAATGATTATGTTTCAGGCATAGCATTTTTTTTCCACCAAATATCATATTTATGATAACTTTCTACCAGTTTTTCCAGTACCGTACTTACTTTCTATATAAATACCAGAGCGTCCATGAACGATTGAATCCATTTTCGTTCACCCTGACCGAAGCGAACGTGCCACAGTCTCAGAGAAAAACCTCTGAGGCATTAACGTGGCTGTCTAGAGAAAGTCAGAGAACGACTTCCCGAAGAATGCCAAATAACGAGTAAGAGGGTAGGGATGAAACGGGCATTGTATTGCTTGTACAACGGGGTACTTCACTCTTTCTCCCATGCTTTTCCATCCTTTGTTCTTTTCATTTTTTCATTTCCCTTTCATTTTGTCCTTGTTTTCTTTATGGGTCTCTGGCTCTCCCCATTTTCCCTTTCATGTTTACCTCGAGTCACCTTTTTTAATTAACTTTCCTTCTCATACTTCGTCTTTCGACTCACCCCAGCGAGTGGTAAGTTTATATTAAAAGAAGTGATTTCGTTAAAAATAATGATAATAATAATAATAATAATAATAATAATAATACTATATCTGAGGCGTACTGATGCAGCTAATGGCATATCCTCAACTGACATAAGCCTCCAATACCCTTGTTCGAGGTCCTCCACCCCCCCGTGTCAGTCTCTCGCCTGATGATCGGGGCCACCGATGGAGCTCCTGAGGGCAAGACTGCACTAAGCCGAGGTTATTCCGCAGTCCCAGCAACCTCTTGCAAGACGTCACCGAATGTGCAAGTGCATACACCAAGCGCGGTTGCTAGAGCTGCCTCGAAACCCCACCCATAACAATCTGGTGTCTGCTGGGTCCTGGGCTATCAACCAGCATATGCGGAGTTTAAGATCTTTTACGCGCGCAACGACCCTCCTCCCCAGCATCTACCACCAAAGGGTTATGAGTTGGCGTCACAGTTTAACGCCTTGAGGCCATTGGGCTGGAACTCTGTTTAGCAAGTGTGACTAGGTTTTTTCATCGGGATTTCCCTCAAATATGTCACAGTCAACACTCCAAGGCAGATTTACTATCTGAGGCGTACTGATGCAGCTCATGGCATATCCTCAACGGACATAAGCCTCCAATACCCTTGTTCAATAATAATAATAATAATAATAATAATAATAATAATAATAATAATAATAATAATAATAATAGTGCTTCTCTGTCAATGGCTGATGCATTTCTGCACATGCGCCATCGTCTCACCCGTGAGGGGAGTACGAAGAATTGACGATAGGCTCTAATGACACCCCCGCAAGGGCAGTTCCAACACTTCCAGACGGACCGGTATGTTCAATGAAAATACTGGTCCAGATCGATCGGTATGTTCAATGAAAATACTGGTGGCACCGACGGGAATCGAACTGGCGACAGGGCCCAGATGGTAGAACTTGACCACTGTGCTATCACTGTGTCCAATAATAATAATAATAATAATAATAATAATAATAGTGCTTCTCAGTCAATGGCGAATGTGTTTCTGCACATGTCCCTCCATCGTCTCACCCGTGAGGGGAGTACGAAGAATTGACGATAAGCTCTAATGACACCCCCGCAAGGCAGCTCCAAGCCTTCCAGAAAGGCCAATACTTTCAAAGAAAATATCCTTTGAAAATACTGGCACCGACGGGAATCTAACTAGCGACAGGTCCCAGATGGTAGACCTTAACCACTGGGCTATCGCGGTGCCACAATAATAATAATAATAATAATAATAATAATAATAATAATAATAATAATAATATAATAATAATAGTGCTTCTCTGTCAATGGCTGATGCAAATCTGCACATGCGCCTCCATCGTCTCACCCGTGATGGGAGTACGAAGAATTGACGATAGGCTCTAATGACACCCCCGCAAGGGCAGTTCCAACACTTCAAGACGGACCGGTATGTTCAATGAAAATACCGGTGGCACCGACGGGAATCGAACTGGCGACAGGGCACAGATGGTAGAACTTAACCACTGGGCTATCACGGTGTCCAATAATAATAATAGTAATAATAATATACTTCCTCTAATGCATACTGATGCAGCTGATGGCACGATCCGTTTCCGGACATGAGCCTCCATGCCCTTGTTCGAGGTGCTCCATCCCCACCTAGTCAGTCTCTCGACTGATTATAGGGGCCACCGATGGAGCTCCTGAGGGCAAGACTACACTAAGCCGAGGTTATTCCGCAGTCCCAACAACCTCTTGCAAAACGTTGCCGCATGTGCAAGTGCGTACACCAAGCATGGTTGCTAGAACTACCTCAAAACCCCACACATAACAATTTGGTATCCGCTGGGTCCACGGGCTATCAACCGGCATAGCGGAGTTTAAGATCTTCGACAGGCGCCCAACGACCCTCCTCCCCAGCATCATCCACCAAATGGTTTTGAGTTGGCATCACAGTAATAATAATAATAATAATAATAATAATAATAATAATAATAATAATAATAATAATAGTGCTTCTCTGTCAATGGCTGATGCATTTCTGCACATGCGCCTAATAATAATAATAATAATAATAATAATAATAATAATAATAATAATAATAATAATAGTGCTCTGTCAATTGCTGATGCAAATCTGCACATGCGCCTACATCGTCTCACCCGTGAGGGGAGTACGAAGAATTGACGATAGGCTCTAATGACACCCACGCACGGGCAGTTCCAACACTTCCAGACGGACCGGTATGTTCAATGAAAATACTGGTGGCACCGACTGAAATCGAACTGGCGACAGAGCACAGATGGTAGAACTTGACCACTAGGCTATCACGGTGTCCAATAATAATAATAATAATAATAATAATAGTGCTTCTCTGTCAATGGCTGATGCATTTCTGCACATGCGCCTCCATAGTCTCACCCGTGAGGGGAGTACGAAGAATTGACGATAAGCTCTTATGACACCCCCGCAAGGCAGTTCCAACACTTCCAGACGGGCCGGTATGTTCAATGAAAATACTGGTCCAGAAATAGACCGATATGTTCAATGAAAATACTGGTGGCACCGACGGGAATCGAACTGGCGACAGGCCCAGATGGTAGAACTTGACCACTGGGCTATCACGGTGTCCAAATAATAATAATAATAATAATAATAATAATAATAATAATAATAATAATAATAATAATAATAATAATAATAATAATAATAATAATAATAATAATAATGGTGCTTCTCTGTCAATGGCTGATGCATTTCTGCACATGCGCCTCCATCGTCTCACCCGTGAGGGGAGTACGAAGAATTGACGATAGGCTGTAATGACACACCCGCAAGGGCAGTTCCAACACTTCCAGACGGACCGGTATGTTCAATGAAAATACTGGTCCAGACGGAGCGGTATGTTCAATGAAAATACTGATGGCACCGACGGGAATCGAACTGGCGACAGTGCCCAGATGGTAGAACTTGACCACTGGGCTATCACGGTGTCCAAAATATAATAATAATAATAATAATAATAATAATAATAATAATAATAATAATAATAATAGTGTATCTCCTGCCAATTGCTGAGCCAAAAGGCCATGTGCATCCAGTCCTCCATTCCATAAGGAAAGTCTCCACACCAATCGGTGGAATAAAGGAAGTGACGGCATAGAACATTACTCTAGGAGCTTTATACCAATCAGCCCATGGAAAGGACCGATGGCCTATGTACTCCCTAATAATAATAATAATAATAATAATAATAATAATAATAATGATAATAATAATAATAATAATAATAATAATAATAATAATAATAGTGCTTCTCTGTCAATGGCGAATGCATTTCTGCACATAATAATAATAATAATAATCAGGCTTTTCTGCACAAGTGTTGCCTGGATAATCCGGCTTCTCCTGGAGCTATCGCGACCCGGCTCGAGACATCTTCCTCGCACGCCACCGCTTCCCCGTCCTCACTCGCCTCTCCCTCTCACCCCACCGCTGAACCTCCACGCGGACGGGCGATCCGCTTTCCAGCAAACTTCACGAAGGGGTGCAAGATCCTCTGGACTTTACCGGTACTAAAGGGTGGACAAACAGAGTGGCCGCATACGTCCCTGACTGTGCGGTCGCTTAACGGTCCAGGCGCGTTGTTTCGCCCTTATCTTTCTAGTCCGGCCAGAGGAAACTGTGTCTTGCCCTCCGCCGGGCACTGTCCTACAGGCAGAGCGCATCTAGGATCAAGAGTCCAGTGACAGGAAAGACAGTGTCCGCACCCGACTGTGCCGGTGTGGCCGCTGATCGGTCCAGACACTGGGCCCCTGTCTCTAGAGTGGTGGCTCGCCCGAGGAGTAATCACAGTGTTCGGTTCTCCTGGTCCCTTCCCTCGCCGTACCCCTCCGAACGGCGGTTTCCTGGGAAGTGACGCGCCTGTCGACACTACCTTGCTAGCACAGTACCCGTGACGCCAGGGATTGCTGGGCCAGGGAAGACGGTGGCTGTCACCCACGTGGAGGGTACGGTCGCTGAACGTCTCAGGCACTCTCTCT
>WBZZ01001865.1:0-2500 GCA_019918135.1 Paulinella micropora
CATACATAGTATTACACATACATACATACATACATATTGCATATATTGCATTATTACATATACATACATACATACACACATATACATACATACGTATACATACATACATACATACATGCATGCATGGCCTTGCATACAATGTCATACAATATACATACATACATACATACATACATACATACACACATACATCATGGTATTACACACACACACACATACATACATACATACATACATACATACATACATGCATACATACATACATACATACAACATACATACATACATACATACCGTCGTACGTAAGCACATAACATACGTACATACATACATATATATATTATACATACATACATACATGCATACATACATACATAGTATTACAACACACACCACACATACACACATACATACATACAGTATGCATGTATGCATACATACATAGTATTACAACACACACCACACATACACACATACATACATACAGTATGCATGTATGTATGTATGTCTGTATGTTCTGTATGACTTGTATGTATGCATGTCTGTCTATCTGTATGTATGTCTGTATGTCTGTATGTATGCATGTCTGTATGTATGTCTGTATGTATGTATGTATGTATGTATGTATGTATAACCTATGTGTATGTATGTATGGTATGTATGTATGTACATATTTATATGTATGTGTATGTGTATGTATGTCTGTGTATGTATGTATGGTATGTATGTATGTACATATGTATGTATGTATGTATGTGTATGTATGTATGTCTGTATGTTCTGTATGACTGTCTGTATGTGTGCATGCCTGTCTGTCTGTATGTATGTCTGTATGCCTGTATGTATGTCTGTATGCATGTCTGCATGTATGTATGTATGTATGTATGTATGTATGTATGTATGTATAACGTATGTGTATGTATGTATGGTATGTATGTATGTACATATTTATGTATAACGTATGTGTATGTATGTATGGTATGTATGTATGTACATATTTATGTATGTGTATGTGTATGTATGTCTGTGTATGTATGTATGGTATGTATGTATGTACATATGTGTGTATGTATGTATGTATGTATGTATGTCATTGTATGTATGCATATATGTATGTATGTATGTATGAGTGTATGTATGTGTATGTATGTATGTAATGTATGTATGTATGTATGTATGTATGTATGTATATGCAGCATACATATTTATGTAACATGCATATGTATGCATACATCATGTACATGATGTATGCATACAGATGCACATATATATGTGTAACATTGACACACACCACCACACACACCACACAAACCACACATACACACACATACAATATGACAATATGACAATATGGCTGGATTTAAGGGTACCCTTTAGCTTAAGCTAGATGGAGGTGAGATATTGAAAAATAGAGGTCACTTTCAATACATAATATGCAGACTCTCTCTCGGAGAGGAGAGAGAGAGAGAGAGGAGAGAGAGAGAGAGGAGAGAGAGAGAGAGAGAGAGAGAGAGAGAGTCTCCGAGAGAGAGAGAGAGAGAGAGAGAGAGAGAGAGAGAGGAGAGAGAGAGAGAGAGAGAGAGAGAGAAAGACAAAGAGAGAGAGAGAGAGAGAGAGAGAGAGAGAGAGAGAGTAAGCTACATATTACGCAACATATCTAAACATAAACATTAATATTAATAAGATTAATACCAAGCGACCTAATATTAATACTTTCAATTAATACGCTCGATTTAATAACTAGGTTTCCACCTTAGATAAAGGTATGACTTAATAGCTATACTTTTCACGTGGACGATCCTTGAGTCCGATTGTAAAAATTGTTCTCTCAATAAAAACGAAGAAGAAGAAGAAGAGAGAGAGAGAGAGAGAGAGAGAGAGAGAGAGAGAGAGAGAACTACTAATTTTCACTCACTCCGATCATTCTAGTATATTACTACTGATGCAAACATAAACATTAATATTAATAACATGAATACTTAAGCTACATATTACGCAACATATCTAAACATAAACATTAATATTAATAAGATTAATACCAAGCGACCTAATATTAATACTTTCAATTAATACGCTCGATTTAATAACTAGGTTTCCACCTTAGATAAAGGTATGACTTAATAGCTATACTTTTCACGTGGACGATCCTTGAGTCCGATTGTAAAAATTGTTCTCTCAATAAAAACGAAGAAGAAGAAGAAGAAGAAGAGAGAGAGAGAGAGAGAGAGAGAGAGAGAGAGAGAGAACTACTAATTTTCACTCACTCCGATCATTCTAGTATATTACTACTGATGCAAACATAAACATTAATATTAATAACATGAATACTTAAGCTACATATTACGCAACATATCTAAACATAAACATTAATATTAATAAGATTAATACCAAGCGACCTAATATTAATACTTTCAATTAATACGCTCGATTTAATAACTAGGTTTCCACCTTAGATAAAGGTATGACTTAATAGCTATACTTTTCACGTGGACGATCCTTG
>WBZZ01001865.1:7500-10000 GCA_019918135.1 Paulinella micropora
GAGCAGCAGCTGCAACAGCAAGCTCTGATCGACGGCGATCGCGAGGCAGGCGGTCACGAGACCGGTGCCAGCGAAGTTGGTTCGATTGATCCAGCTGCTGATCTTCCTGCTGTAGACACATTCATAGTGTTTGAGTGGATAGATTACGAAAATCAGAATAATCTTAAAAAACACAAAGCAAAAAAAGTGAAGAACTTTAGCTTTGGAAATGTTACCCACGTGGAAATAGACGACGATGATCCAGCTCTCGAGTCTACAATTCATGTGAACATATGGGGTCATCCACCTGGCTCCAGCCAATATACAGGTGAGTATTTACCCGCTTGGCTATGTGGTGACGCGGAGAAACAATCCATGTATAACCCAAGCACTGAAGCTGAAGAATACAAACCATGGGAGAAACTTGTATTAGCATGCAACATCATTTCCCTTGATGTTTCTATGAAGTCATCTGGACAGGGTGATGAATCGCCTCTACTTATTCAGGAAAACGCTCAAAAACAGATAAAACAAGATTTAATAACATACAATAACACTTGAAACTTCCTGCTTCAGGAAGCAATCTGCATTGCCTCAGCTTCCTTTCAGTGTCAAACCGCCTCAACGTGTAGATAACTATATTTTAATTTAAAATACTAATTTATAAGTTTTAGTACTATTTTAAATGAATTATTAAATAGAATATTCAATTCTGATTAATATTATTTCATAAATAATATAGTTACAATATTTGATTTATTCAATAATTACGTTGTAAATTATTAATATTGTAATAATCTTATTTATTTGCTAGGACATATACTTAGTACAGGTTTGGTAGTTTGGTCGTGAAAACACAACTATTTTAAAATGACATCGCCTCATGATGTCTCGTTATATTAGCTCAGTGACGCAAAGACAAAAAGCCGCCAAAAGACCAGGATCAAATTGGCATTTCAGACGTGTCCGGCCAGACGAAATCTATAAATAAGTTTTTTACCGGATAATTCGGGGGGTGATGTTTACAAAACTTAGTACTGTTACATGTACTTGCCATTGTACAATGCAGTGAGTGGGAATAAGCTAGATAGAATGGAAGAGTTAATTAAGAGGTGAAGCGTCAAAAGACTCGATGGCAAGTCACTGTCACCTATTGTATTATTAAAAGTGTTTGCGTAAAACATTCAAAGTATTTGCGTAAAAATAATAATCAGGACTCTCGCAAAAAACCTAGTTTGCAGTAACAAAGCTTTACCTGAAAAATTATTGAAAAAATGACGTGACACTAGTAAAATAATAATAATAATCATAGTTGAATCACTATGATCCCGTTTAGATTCAATGCATGCATTGAAAAATTTTAATGCATGCATTGAAAATTTTTTCAATGCATGCATTGAAATTTCTTTCAATGCATGCAGTCTAACTGATGCATACTTGCCCCAGCAAGCCGCCGGGGTAGCCACCATCGACTCTGACACAACCTCTTCGAGAGAGTGAGGGTAAGAGTAACGTTACTACGGTATGTTTTGAGTCTGTGTTTTTCTAACTTTCACAGAATAGACTCATGATATATTAGGACCTGCAGTCAATTTAATAATTTACTTGGATCCAGGGGGGCGTTAGACCTATTAAATTATAATTAATTGGTTAGTCAGTATGGCCCGGCATATGTGATGTGTGTCGTTAGAGCCATTACTTATGTCCGGCTTAGTAAGTATTTCCGCCCTTCCCTTGCGCCCTTTTCTTAATAAAGTATCTACTGTAGGCCATTGCTAGTATACTGCAGATTATTAAGTTAGTCTCACAAAAACTTGTCCTCTCAGTTTTTTAAACTAGACTTTAACAGGTTCTTGCAGGAGCTCCTGACCTGACTACTTGAGCAGGGGGCTTGCTGGCTTGAGCCAAAAGCCTGACTGCCGGAGAGTCTGCTTGTCAATTTCATTATGAGAGGGCATCTGGTTGCTTGAGCAGGGGGCTGGATTGCTTGAGCCAAAAGCCTTACTGCTTGAGCAGGGGGTCTGGTTGCATCAGATTTGGGTTTGACTCGCCCCCCCATAAAAGAAAGCTTCTGCTTTCAACTTTTAAACCTTGTCAGGGTAGGTGCAAAGTATGGATTCCATACAACTCCACAAAAAGAACTAAAAGGCTGAATGTTAAATTGCGCGCCATACTCTTTGACTGGAATTGATTGACGCTCGGTGGTTTGAAGCTGTCTCAACTCTTCATCGAGTCTTTTTCGTTCAAGATAAAGTGCTCCTACATCACTGAGGTCCCCTGACTCGGTTGCTTTAGCCATGGCTTTTTCATTCGAAGTGATGGCAGCTGTGACTTGTTCAGTACGCTTCTTTCTTTCAGCGTCAGCCTTGACTTGCCCTTGTCTCTGCTCTTCAGCTGAAGCACACTGCCAAAACGTCAGCGATAAGACAAGCGTTGTTGGATCAACCTTGTACTCAACAAATGCTTTGTCGGCAACTTTACCGCTGGCGGATTTGGCAATTTTCACGCTTGGAGTTACCCT
>WBZZ01001865.1:17500-22500 GCA_019918135.1 Paulinella micropora
GCTGGGTCCTGGGCTATCAACCAGCATATGCGGAGTTAATGATGATGATAATAATAATAATAATAATAATAATAATAATAATAATAATAATAATAATAATAATAATAATAATAATAATAATAATAGTAATAATAATCTCTCCTTCCCTCCCATAATAATCATAATCATGATAATAATAATAATAATAATAATAATAATAATAATAATAATAATAATAATAATAATAGTGGTGCTTCTCTGTCAATGGCTGATGCATTTCTGCACATGCGCCTCCATCGTCTCACCCGTGAGGGGAGTACGAAGAATTGACGATAGGCTGTAATGACACCCCCGCAAGGGCAGTTCCAACACTTCCAGACGGACCGGTATGTTCAATGAAAATACTAGTCCAGACGGACCGGTATGTTCAATGAAAATACTGGTGGCACCGACGGGAATCGAACTGGCGACAGGGCCCAGATGGTAGAACTTGACCACTGGGCTATCACGGTGTCCAATAATAATAATAATAATAATAATAATAATAATAATAATAATAATAATAATAATAATAATAATAATAATAATTTTAATAATAATAATAATAGTGCTTCTCTGTCAATGGCTGATGCATTTCTGCACATGCGCCTCCATCGTCTCACCCGTGAGGGGAGTACGAAGAATTGACGATAAGCTCTAATGACACCCCCGCAAGGGCAGTTCCAACACTTCCAGACGGACCGGTATGTTCAATGAAAATACTGATCCAGACGGGCCGGTATGTTCAATGAAAATACTGGTGGCACCGACGGGAATCGAACTGGCGACAGGGCCCAGATGGTAGAACTTGACCACTGGGCTATCACGGTGTCCAAAATAATAATAATAATAACAATAATAATAATAATAATAATAATAATAATAATAATAATAATAATAATAATAATAGTAAATATATATATATATATATATATATATATATATATATATATATATATATATATATATATATATATATATTTACATATATATAATATACAGAAGAAAGAAGAAAGAAAGAAGAAAAAAAGAAAGAAAGAAAAGAAAGAAGAAAGAAAGAAAGAAAGAAAGAAAGAAAGGAAAGGAAAGAAAGAAAGAAAGAAAGAAAGAAAGAAAGAAAAAAGAAAGAAAAAAGAAAGAACAACTGTCACACTGACTGGCAAACATCTAGTTCTTTTGACCGAATCACGCGATGGATGACAAATTATTACGGGTTCAACGTGATGTTTTGCATTTCGGGCAAGCTGTGTTCTGTTGGTGTTTGTCTTCAACAAAAAGCGTATAAGAGTATAAGTACCAGTCATCCCTCTGCAGCTAAGTGTCAGTCATCCCTCTACAAATTAATAACCTGAACGCAGCTTTAACGAGATAGCCTGTAACTATGACTCAGCGGGATGGTTTGTCGGTCTGCCGGTCTGTCTGCTCATTTAGTACTTCTGTCTGCTCTAGTACTTGCTCTGTCTGCTCTGTCTGCTCTGTCTGCTCTGTCTGTCTGCTCTGTCTGCTCTGTCTGCTTCATCTGCTCCTGCTCTGTCTGCTCTGTCTGCTCTGTCTGCCTGTCTGCTCTGTCTGCTCTTTGTCTAGTCTGTGCTCTATCTGCTCTGTTTGCCTGTCTCTGTCTGAATACGGGACAAACTTGTATTAATATGAAAAGGCTCTGCCTGCGTCGGTCTGTCTTTCTGTCTGTCTGGCGGTTTGGCTGTGGCTGCGTTTCTGGCCTCTGGTTGTGCTGTTTTTCTAGCTTGCTGGCTGGCTAGCTGGGCTTGCTGCGGTTGCAGGTTTATCTGTGGTTAGTGAGTAAACAGCGTCGAAAATAAATAAATAAATAAATACATAAATAAATAAATAAAAATAAATAAAATAAATTAAATAAATTGATAAATAAATAAATAAATAAATAAATAAATAAATAAATAAATAAATAAAAAATAAATAAATAAATAAAATAAATTTGTTCATCTTTTCTTTTCTCATGAAACCTTCCTTACCGTAGATTAAAAAAAAAAACACACACACACATTTGTCTCTTTCTGGAGTTTTTACAAGGCCCTTTTTGTTTAGTGGGTATGGGGTTCTTTTATGGTTTCAACCGAGTCCCACACTGTTCGCCGCTATTGAAGAGAAATGATAATAAGGAAGTTCGACTCTTTCTTTTCCTTTTTCGCCTTCTCTTTCTTCTTTTCTCTCTCCCTTTTACTGTAAGCAAGGATCCTCCTCTTTCCTCCTTTTCTTTTATGTTTTTAGTTGTTACGTCTATTTTGCTTTTATTACTGCTGCTGCCTGATAGGTTTGTCTCTGATCATGTGCGTTGTAGCCTTATGATATGGGTTGTGACTAGCGAAGATTCTTCTGGTCTATGAGGGGGGTGGGATGCGGAGTGGTTTGGCTCGACTAGCTTGGGGCTGCATATCTGTGAGGTTGCAAGGCTTGGCCTGGTTCTTACGGATATTGCAGCACTCGGCATAGTCGCGTCGCGAGCAATCGCACGTCGAGCCTTACTACGCTCTGCACACCACCCTCCTGGCTACGACGGCCACTGGGTGCGAGTGAATTGCTGTAGGTGCTGCAGTTTCCTTGAGGGCTGTCTCACTGACTGTCAATTGATCTCACTTGCGCCAATGTTGGTTATGTCTGACCTCTGCATTCTGCTCTTGCCTTATAGTATCGTATCGTCTCCCTTGCCCCGGCATTGTGTTTGTTTGTTTATGTTTGCCTTTTTGTGTCCGTTGTTGCGTTTGTTGTTGTCTGTCTTGTCTTTGTGTCCTTTGTTTTTTTGTTTCTGTTATTTTATGCGTTTTGTTTCTATCGTTCTGTTTGTTTTTTTTCGTTCTTTGTTTTTTTCTTTGTCTCTTTCCTTCTTTCTTACTCTCTCTCTCTCTCTTTCTTTTCTCTTCCTTTTTTCATTCTTTCCAGGAGTTTTCTGTTGAACCTTAGTTCCAGATTTCCTTATGAGCTTGTACTGTCGTTCCTTGGAACCATAATTCATTTGAATTAAGCTCTTCTTCATTTTTGTTCTTCTTTCTTTTCTCATTAAACCTTGCTTACTGTTCAAAGAAAAAGAAAAAAAAAAGTCTTTTCCTTCTATGTGTCTTGGGGTTTCGAGGCAGCTCTAGCAACCGCGCTTGGTGTATGCACTTGCACATTCGGTGACGTCTTGCAAGAGGTTGCTGGGACTGCGGAATAACCTCGGCTTAGTGCAGTCTTGCCCTCAGGAGCTCCATCGGTGGCCCCGATCATCAGGCGAGAGACTGACACGGGGGGGGTGGAGGACCTCGAACAAGGGTATTGGAGGCTTATGTCCGTTGAGGATATGCCATTAGCTGCATCAGTACGCCTCAGATATAGTACTATTATTATTATTATTATCATTATCATTATTATTATTATTATTATTATTATTATTATTATTATTATTATTATTATTATTATTAGTATTATTATTAGTATTATTATTATCATTATCAGTATTATTATTATTATTATTATTATTATTATTATTATTGTTGTTGTTGTTGTTGTTATTATTATTATTATTATTATTATTATTATTATTTTGGACACCGTGATAGCCCAGTGGTCAAGTTCTACCATCTGGGCCCTGTCGCCAGTTCGATTCCCGTCGGTGCCACCAGTATTTTCATTGAACATACCGGTCTATTTCTGGACCAGTATTTTCATTGAACATACCGGCCCGTCTGGAAGCGTTGGAACTGCCCTTGCGGGGGTGTCATTAGAGCTTATCGTCAATTCTTCGTACTCCCCTCACGGGTGAGACGATGGAGGCGCATGTGCAGAAATGCATCAGCCATTGACAGAGAAGCACTATTATTATTATTATTATTATTATTATTATTATTATCATTATCATTATCATGATTATCATTATTATTATTATTATTATTATTATTATTATTATTATTATTATTATTATTATTATTATTATTATTATTATTCCGTGATAGCCCAGTGGTCAAGTTCTACCATCTGGGCCCTGTCGCCAGTTCGATTCCCGTCGGTGCCACCAGTATTTTCATTGAACATACCGGTCTATTTCTGGACCAGTATTTTCATTGAACATACCGGCCCGTCTGGAAGTGTTGGAACTGCCCTTGCGGGGGTGTCATTAGAGCTTATCGTCAATTCTTCGTACTCCCCTCACGGGTGAGACGATGGAGGCGCATGTGCAGAAATGCATCAGCCATTGACAGAGAAGCACTATTATTATTATTATTATTATTATTATTATTATTATTACGATTATTATTACTATTATTGGCCCTGTCGCCAGTTCGATTCCCGTCGGTGCCACCAGTATTTTCATTGAACATACCGGTCCGTCTGGAAGTGTTGGAACTGCCCTTGCGGGGGTGTCATTAGAGCCTATCGTCAATTCTTCGTACTCCCCTCACGGGTGAGATGATGGAGGCGCATGTGCAGATTTGCATCAGCCATTGACAGAGAAGCACTATTACTATTATTATTATTATTATTATTATTATTATTATTATTATTATTACTATTATTATTATCATTATTATTATTATTATTGTTATTGGACACCGTGATAGCCCAGTGGTCAAGTTCTACCATCTGGGCCCTGTCGCCAATTCGATTCCCGTCGGTGCCACCAGTATTTTCATTGAACATACCGGTCCGTCTGGAAGTGTTGGAACTGCCCGTGCGGGGGTGTCATTAGAGCCTATCGTCAATTCTTCGTACTCCCCTCACGGGTGAGACGATGGAGGCGCATGTGCAGATTTGCATCAGCCATTGACAGAGAAGCACTATTATTGTTATTATTATTGTTATTGTTATTATTATTATTATCATTATCATTATCATGATTATTGAACATACCGGTCCGTCTGGAAGTGTTGGAACTGCCCTTGCGGGGGTGTCATTAGAGCCTATCGTCAATTCTTCGTACTCCCCTCACGGGTGAGACGATGGAGGCGCATGTGCAGAAATGCATCAGCCATTGA
>WBZZ01001865.1:62500-65000 GCA_019918135.1 Paulinella micropora
AATGATAATCTGTTTGAAACAGAGTCGTTTCGTAGTTTTGAATAGTTTGAATGTCTATGATAATATCATTTCTAAAAAAATTATAGATGTGTTTAAGGAATCACCACCTTGCTCATGTTTAAAAGCTTAGGGGGGTGTGTATGCGTTTGTTGATTGAGGGGGGGGGGGGGGGGGCGGAAGTGGCGATGTTAAAATGTTTTGCTCAGTCAAGTGTGATATATTTGTCAGCCTGGGCTATTCTAAAACACTGCTGGCATTGTTCGCCAATTTGGGCACTAGACAGTCACATTTTAGCCCTCACCGTTCGACCGTTGGACCGTTACGTAAACGCACTTGATGTTACTGTTACGTAAACGCACTTGAGTGGCCTCGGCGTGACCGCCCGGGTCAGTAAAACTTGCCGGAAAATCAAATCGATACCAGCTGTATATTACAATTGGTCGGAACTGAGCTGAGGCTTCGGCCACCACATCAGTGACATCCTTCATCATAGGTTAACTGAGTCACCTGAAATGATGAATGTGCAACTAAAGTTCCGACCAAAAATTCAGTCAGGCAAGTGAAAAAATTATTATCTTATATTATCTTATCTTTTCTTTTCTCTCTCGCTCTCTCTGTCTCTCTCTCTCTCTCTCTCTCTCTCTCTCTCTCTCTCTCTCTCTCTCCCCGCCGGAAAAGTTTCTCAAATACACACGACCCACGAGGGTAGTCACCGTAGTGCCCTGTCCGCCGTAGCACACTCTGAGACTCCTTCTCTTATGATTACCCTATAAACTCTACACTTTAAAACTCGGCGCGGTGCTTCGTTTACGGCCTCGGAATCTCTTATGTTTCGTATATGCGTTTTCAACTGGTGATGTCGTTTGTCTGTTTTTTGCCCCAGTGCCGTGACAATGATGCAGTCAGCACGCCCCATACGTCTTCTCCTCCAACGTCTTCAACAGGTGACTGTGCCGTCGGACCGTACGCAAGTATAGAGGAACGACCTTCTTGCATTTCGGGGGCCTGCAAATGACTCCGCCGTCGGAGGCTCGCTGCTATATACTTCCCCGTAGAACCCGGCCGATCCACGTTACCCACCCATTTCGCACCACCCACGTCTCTTTTCATGTATGAACTCAATTCTCTTTCACTCAGTATTGCACATTTCCTCATTCGTATTACCTATATTTTCTAACACAAATGCGAACACCGGCGTCGGCCGCACATTTTCGCTGTGAACTTGAAGGCAGGACGGTGTGGAGTGGAAAGGACGTAGCGCTTTAAAACACCCCTGGCTCAGCACACGTCACATCAGAGTGACAATGTCGTCCTGGTCAATCTCGAGCGAACGGCGGCGAGGAACTGAGATGATGTGCCCATTCTACTGAGAATTGTGACCGTAGCATTTTCCCCACATTTTAGGATGTTAACTATCGATAGTGGTTCTGCAATCTATTAATAAACAAGGCATATTAATATGATTACCTTTCGAGCTCGATATTAATATATCATCTAAAAAAAAGACATACGATTGTCTTTCTAAGCAAAAAAAGAGAGCGAGGGCTGAACGAACGGCGTCACGGTTACGAACGGTCCTTCGCCATGATCTTTATCGTCTTTCTACTACGATATTAATATTAATAAGCATGTACAATACCTTGTCGAAATAGTTATTTATTAACAGGGGTTAGTAGTAATACATGCTAGCTGCGTCTTATCGCTTGGTCTGAAAAAAGCTTTCCACTTATTCCTCCAAGTGGCAAGTATTGTATTAATATTATTAAAAGCGTTTGCGTAAAAAAAAAATCTCGGCAAGGTGCCACTGTTGCAGTGTGAATCACTTCCGATCATTGTCAGTGGGCTTCCCGCCAGCCGCCAAGTTCAAATGTATTGCTGTTGACATTCAAGACAACAAAAAAAATTGATTTTTCTGTTTTGGTTGGAATTTCAGTTTTGGTTGGAATTTTGATTTTGGGTGAAAATTTGAATTTTTCAAATTAACGGCTATATTCGTCCGCAAAATATCGTAAATTTTCGCGAAATGTTACCGTTAAATTTGAAAATTTGAATTTTTGTCACAAAAATGAAAAACTGTCACAAAAATGAAAATCTGACACAAAAATGAAAAACTAATTTTTGTTGTTGTCTTGAATGTCAACAGCAATAAGGTAGGCGAAGAGTTCGACAGTAGGTATGCAAAGACGAGTAGGTATGACAAGTTTCTCTTAAGCTTACGCGTCCCATTCATCTCTACGAGTGGCAAGTATAATATTCCCTATTAGGCAGCGCCGACTGAACTCGCACTTGCCTGTACTATGAATACCGCGGGGGGGGGGGGGGGGGAGTCGATGCGAGTCACAAGGATGTTTTGAGAGTTTGCTTGCTTGTCCGCTTGTGGTGTGATGAGAAATGAGTGGCTGGGATTCGATGAATGTTGCAGCAGAAAATTCGGCTCAAAGCGTGAACTTCTATATATGTATGTATGTATGTATGTATGTATGCATGTATGTAAGTAAGT
>WBZZ01001865.1:70000-72500 GCA_019918135.1 Paulinella micropora
TCACTCCGTCGCCGACGAACATCACCAGACAGGAATTCTTCCCGCCCTCGCTTCTGGTCGCACTCACCGCCTGCCCACACATACACATGCATATACACGTACATATACATATGCATCTCCATACGCATCTACATCTCCATCTCCACCTTCATCTCCATCTCCATCTCCATCTCCATCTCCATCTCCACCTACCTGTCCAGGTGTCCAGCGTCCTCCCTGCTGCAGAGTCTTGACCCCCCCCCCCCCCCCCCACTCTCCCTCTCTCTCTCTCTCTCTCTCTCTCTACTATCTATCTATCTATCTATCTATCTATCTATCTCCACCTACCTGTCCAGGTGTCCAGCGTCCTCCCTGCTGCAGAGTCTTCACCACCTATGTATGTATGTATGTATGTATGTATGTATGTATGTATGTATGCATGTATGTATGTATGTATGTGTATGTATGTATGTATGTATGTATGTATGTATGTATGTATGTATGTATGCATGTATGTATGTATGTATGTGTGTATGTATGTGTGTGTGTGTATGTGTGTGTGTATGTATGTATGTATGTATGTATGTATGTATGTATGTATGTGTGCATGTATGTATGTACGAATGTATGTATGAATGTATGTATGTATGTATGTATGTATGTATGGCATGGTTGTATGTGTGTATGTATGTATGAATGTATGTATGTATGTATGTATGTACGAATGTATGTACGAATGTATGTATGAATGTATGTATGTATGTATGTATGTATGTATGTATGGCATGGTTGTATGTGTGTATGTATGTATGAATGTATGTATGTATGAATGTATGTATGTATGTATGTATGCGTGTGTGTGTGTGTGTGTATGTTTGTCTGCACCTCGGCCTTGCCGTTGGGCGTGACTTCGGAGAAAATGCAGTGGGCAGGGATGGACAGCTGATGGCCGACCTGTGTGTGTGTGTGTGTATGCGTATCTATGTCTATGTCTATGTCTATGTATGTGTATGTGTATGTGTATGTGTATGTATATGTGTATGTATGGACCGGTATGAGAAGGTGTGGCGTCCGCCGTGTCGATGTGTGTATATGCGTATGTGTATGTGTATGTGTATGTGTATGTGTATGTGTATGTAAAGGTGTATGTGTATGTGTACGCGTATGTAAATGTGTTTGTGTATGTGTACGTGTATGTATACGTGTTTGTTTTTGTGTATATGTGTATGTGTTATGTGTATGTGTTATGTGTATGTGTATGTGTATGTTTATGTAAAGGTGTATGTATATGTGTATGTGTATGTGTGTGTGTTTGTGTTTGTGTGTGTGTGTGTGTGTGTGTGTGTGTGTGTGGACCGCGGTGGCGGTTGTTGCGCTGTCGCCTGTCACCATGTAGACCTCAATGCCTTGTCGACGTAGGTGCTGCACGACGGTTGCCGCCTCGGGCTTCAGCGCGTCCGTGATGGCTACCACCGCAGCGAACGCGCCGTCCACCGCCGCGCACACCGCGATGTGGCCTATGTCTTGGATTGCTTTCAGGCGCTCCTGGGCATGGGGCCAGACCTGTATCTCGTGTGAGCGCAAGTAGCGCTCCGAGCCCACCAGCACGCGGCGGCCTTTGATCACAGCCGACACCCCGTTGCCCGTCTTGGCTTCGAAGAAGTCAGGCTCCGTCAGGTGCATCTCTGGCTGCGTCTTCACGAAGTCCACGATAGCTTTGCCCAGGAGGTGTTCGGACTGCAGTTCCGCCGAACCCAGCAAGCACCACAGCTCCATCACGGTGCTGCCTGTCTCCTTGGTGTAGAGAAAGCTCTCCAGAGCCGACACCGTGGGGTGGCCGCGCGTCAAGGTGCCTGCATGCATGTATGTATGTACTGATTTGCTCACTTACATATGTGTTCAGGCTCGCTCTGAGTGTATTATGTAAGCGGGAATCATAAACATGAGAAAATGCGTATTATGTGTTGGGTTTGTGTGTGTGTGTGTGTGTGTGTGTTGTGTGTGTTGACCTGTCTTGTCGAAGAGTATCTTGTTGGCCTGGCCGCAGTGCTCTAGAGGCTCCCCGCCTGCTCGTGCAACAGCCACAGCACACACATGATGAAGCAGCAAGACGCCTGCTCGTGCAGCAGCCACACAGCACACATGAAGAAGCAGCAAGACGCCTGCTCGTGCAGCAGCCACAGCACACACATGATGAAGCAACAAGACGCCTGCTCGTGCAGCAGCCACAGCACACACATGATGAAGCAACAAGACGCCTGCTCGTGCAGCAGCCACACAGCACACACATGATGCAGCAGCAAGAAGCCTGCTCGGGCAGCAGCCACAGCACACACATGATGCATGATGCAGCAGCAAGACGCCTGCTCGTGCAGCAGCTACAGCACACATGATGAAGCAGCAAGACGCCTGCTCGTGCAGCAGCCACACAGCACACACATGATGAAGCAGCAAGACGCCTGCTCGTGCAGCAGCTACAGCACACACATGAAGCAGCAAGACGCCTGCTCGTGCAGCAGCC
>WBZZ01001865.1:77500-80000 GCA_019918135.1 Paulinella micropora
TGCATATTCGCTTGTTACCATGTTGTATATTTCATACACATACATACATGCACACTTACATACATACCATCTGTCTTGGCCTTAGACTCTTGGCGCTGTCGAAGGATCGTGTTAGCGTCGTCTTGCAGTCTGATGCAGACAGACATACATACATACATACATACATACGTACGTACGTACCGTACGGTACGTACCGTACGTACCGTACCGTACGTACGTAGGACATGCATACATACATACATACATACATACATACATACACACATACATACATACATACATACATACATACATACATACACACACATACATACATACATACATACATACATGCATACATACATAATCGCCTGGCTGTTATTTCTCGTGCTTGCTGGAAAAGGCGGATAAGTGCGATACATGCGTACATACATAATACATCATGACCTGGCGGTTATTCCTCGTGCTTGCTGCAGCAGGCGGATCAGTGTGCGCGCGCCGGAGCGGTTCAGGTCCACTTCCACGTGGATCAACTGCTGCACACTGTCGTCCACCTCGAGACGGTCCACCCGCGCGTCCAAGACACCTGATACATAGGAAGGTAGCAAGGTAGGTAGGTAGGTAGGTAGGTAGGTAGGTAGGTAGATAGATAGATAGATAGATAGATAGATAGATAGATAGATAGATAGATAGATAGATAGATAGATAGATAGATAGATAGATAGATAGATAGATAGATAGATAGACGGACAGACAGCTAGAGAGACCGACAGACAGAGCGAGCTACCTGACTGCGCTTCTAGATAGACAGATAGACAGACGGACAGTCAGGTAGCCAGACGGACAGACAGAGCGAGCTACCTGGCTGTGCTTCGAGGAATGTTTCTAGCGTGGTAGGATCTACGACTTGTGTCTCGCAGATCAGCACTAAGAAGCCTTTGGAGGAAATCGCCTGGGTATGTATGTATGCATGTATGCATGTACCGGCCCACGACACTTCCACCTCGAAGGAAAACTTCTTTTCCTTCAGCCCCCCCGATTCGAACAGATATGTATTGTAAATATGTACGTATGTATGTATGTATGTATGTATGTATGTATGTATGTATGTATGTATGTATGTGTATGTATGTATGTATGTATGTGTGTGTGTGTATGTGTGTATGTATGTATATATGTATGTATGAATATGTGTGTATGCATGCATGTATGTATATATGTATGTGTGTATGTATGTATGTATGTATGTATGTATGTATGTTATGTATGTACTTTCAAGGAGGCAGTGAACCCCAAGTCCTCGACTTCCTCTACGATCTGCTCCGCACTCAACACACTCGGGTCAAACAACACCTACACACAATATGCAACAACATGACAGACATGACAATACAAGTTAATGCAGTACAATACAATCCCATGCAATGCCATCCAATACAATTCGATGCAAAGCAATACCATGCAATGAAATTCAATATAATGCAACACAATACAATACAATATAAACAATATAATACAATACAATACAATACAACACAATACGATATAATACAATACAATACAATACAATACAATATAATGCAATACAATACACACAATACAACACAATACAATACAATACAATACAATACAATAAGGTTAGAATAGAATAGAATAGAATAAGAATAGAATAGAATGGAATGGAATAGAATAGAATAGAATAGAATGGAATAGAATGGAATGGAATGGAATAGAATAGAATAGAATAGAGTAGAATAGAATAGAATAGAATAGAATAGAACAGAGTAGAACAGAATGGAGTAGAAAAGAGTGGAGTAGAATAGAATAGAATAGAATAGAATAGAATAGAATAGAATAGAATAGAATAGAATAGAATAGAATAGAATAGAGTAAGAATAGAATAGGAATAGAATAGGAATAGGAATAGAATAGAATAGGAATAGGAATAGCAATAGGAATAGCAATAGGAATATGAGTAGAAATAGGAATATGAATAGGACCAGGAACAGGAACAGGAACAGGAATAGGAATAGGAATAGGAATAGGAATAGGAACAGGCATAGGAATAGGAATAGGAATACGAATAGGAATAGGAATGGGAATATAAACAGGAACAGGAACAGGAACAGGAACAGGAATAGGAATTTCGGAATAGGAACAGGAATAGGAACAGGAATAGGAATAGGAATAGATACCTCTGCCGACTCGGTGATGAGGGAGATTTTGGCTGAGATGACGCCATCTATGCTGCTCAGGCCGCGCTCGATCGTGCCCGAGCAAGCCGCGCTGCGTATGTATGTATGTATGTATGTATGTATGTATGTGCATATGTATGTATGTGGCAGGCTCAACCAAAGTACGAAAAATGAATATTATATATACATATATATATATATATATATATATATATATATATATATATATATATATATATATATATATATTTTTATGTATATATAATATGTATACGTATGTATGTATTTATGTATGTATGTATCAATTTCCATCATGCATGTATGTA
>WBZZ01001865.1:85000-107821 GCA_019918135.1 Paulinella micropora
AAAAAGGAAATGAAAAAATATGAGATGTCTCCAACATTTTTTAGGACGTCCCCAAATGGGGATGTTCTAAATATCGATTTCTCCCGAGCAGGGATGAACCAGATTGTCCCTTCCGAGGGATATCCCGGAGCGTCACTACGAGTGTTCCAGGTTGCATCGCACCCCCAGACCCCCAGCCCTTTCCAACTCAGAAATCTAAGATCTCCAACTCAAGAAATGACCTTCCCCAAACAGCCAGCAGCCTGACATTTGATCTTTCTGTCCCAAGCAAATGCGCTGGGCTATGTACATCATAAAGTGCATGCGACATCTCTGACTTGCATGGTACTGAACGAATATAGTAAAGATTAAGATCAGCCTCTCTGGACAAGAACGCGGGAAAACCAAACGACATCGATTCTGGGGCTTTCTTAGCCAGAAAAAATGCTCTTTTTTTTTGGGGGGGGGGGGGGGGGGGGGGGGGGGGGGGGTTACCGTGCGAACAAGCGAGATCATGACCATAGTAGGTCGCATTAGAGATCTCATGGATAGATGTATGTGCCTTGAATTTATCCTTACCTGCGTCCACTTCAGACAGAAATCAATGAAAGGAGTTCGAGGTACCAGAGTTTATCCTGAATTTCCCGACAATATGTAACTTTTTGTCTACCTCGATGTGGAATGTAAACCATAGCATATGTGCAACAGTATGCCGTTTCTACGGGCCTGTAGTGTCTGCATATCCAGCTATCTCGGCCTTCTTTTCAGAGAGAAAGATAATCAAAATCCGGCCTTTCTTTTGAGACAAATCTTATGTATATATGTATGTATGTATGTATGTACGTATGTATGCATGTATGCATGCATGCATGTATATGTACATATGTATGTATGTATGTATGTATGTATGTATGTATGTATGCATGCATGCATGCATGTATGTATGTATGTATGTATGTATGTATGTGTGTGTATGTATGTATGTATGTATGTATGTATGTAATGTATGTATGTAATGTATGTATGTATGTATGTATGTATGTATGTATGTATGTATGTCAGCGGGCCCTGCCCTACCCGAGACGTGACCAGCAGCAAGTATAATATTGCTCGTTCAATGATGGAAACTAGCCGTCTCAATAACGTGGAAGTAGAGCGATGCAACAACCGTAAATTGAACGAGATCTGGGTGCCATCTCACTTCAATCTGCAGTCGTTCGAAGGCGCAGGTGTGCGCAAAGAAAAACTGTACGTGTTGCATGAATCGCTAGATACTAGGTTGTGGAAGCCACTCAACGGGACGTGGTCGCGCGCCTTGGCCAAGACCGTGCTTGGCAAGCGTGCGTTCTCCTTGGCGGGCTATAATTTCCTCTCCTCCTTCAAATGGGAACACCGCAAGAACTGGAAAGGGCTGCTGAGGGCCTTTTTGAGCGAGTTCGGGCAAGCAGAAGACGTTGCACTGTGGATTAAGACGACCACTGTTTGGGAAGGCACACCGGACATGGGCCTCGGTGAATTTACCTGGCTCTTTCCTGAGCTGCGAAACGCGCTGCAGTGGGGGAAAGTGCACATCCTGGAGAACCCGATGGACACTGAGGACCTGCGCGCCCTGTACTCCCTCATGGATTGCTTCGTGTTGCCAACACATGGCGAGGGCTGGGGTCTGCCCATCATGGAAGCCATGACAATGGAGCTGCCAGTCATCACCACGGCCTGGGGCGGGTCGACCGAGTTCGCTGTCCCTGCCGACCTATTCAGCCAGGACTACCAAGGTCCTGCAGGCACAGTACCCGGTGCCCACGAGACAGGCTACGGAATACGAGTCGCAAACTTGACGCGCGCTTTTCCTAACAACTTCGACTACCAGGCAGCTACTGCAGAGGACCCCTCCACAATAAACAAGTGGGCAGAGCCTGACCTAGTTCACCTTCAGATGCTCATGAGGCACGTCTTCACGCATCGTGAGGAGGCCAAAAGCAAAGGTCGGCTAGGGCGGAGGAAGATCGAAGAACACTTCGACCTAGCTAGTGTGGCTGACCAGTACGAGCAAAGACTAGGAGAAATCGCCCAGCAGATCTTCGGCCTGTCCTCGTCCGGCCGGCTTGAGCGGGTGGGCGGACCGCGGGCCGCGCTTAGACAGACAGACTCACTTGCTGACATGCGCAAGGGTTACACAGACTTGAAAAGGACAGCAAACACATCCGACTCATGATTCTTTCGATCAATAACCCAGTGTAAGCTGGACAAGAATAGCCTAGCACTCACCAGCAATAAAAACTTGCAGGCGCTTTTCCAGGAGCTGAACGTGTGTCGATAACTACTATCCTTCCCTCTCTCTTCCCTCCCCTCTCCAAGTTACTGCCCTTCATCATCAAGTTCACACTCAATAACTTTAACCCACGGCGCTGGTGGAATATTCGGCCCGCAGGGCATATACCTCCCGAGCTAACTTTTTTTTTTGCGTGTTTTTCCGCGTTTGCGTTGAGTTTTTTTTCGTGTGTTCGTTCATTAGTTCGTAATCGTTTTTTGACGTTACGCTTTTTTGACGTTACGTCTAAACTTCCTTTTTCCTATCCAATTGTGCAGGACTGAATTGAGCACCCTGACACTCAAGCATTGTTCAGAAATTGAGCACCAGGATAAGAAAATTACTGCATTGTGAATAGCAAGGGCAAAAGTTTTTGAATAAAGTAGCCACACTGGTTACAGGTGTCACTCGTTTGCATTGTGTGTGAGTTTGGATACATCCCCATGTTAGACCACTATTATTAAAATAATAATCTATGATAGCTATTACACTCTCAGAGCAAGAGAACTACAACTTTAATCAGAAAAGGCGCCAACAGAACACGCCGCGTATTATGATAGGCCTGATCGTAAGTAATGGCTCTACCGACACCGTAACTGTGATACGGCCGGTCCTTAACTATTAATTAAGATTATAGTTCCAACACTCCCCCTGGAACAAAGTATATGAATTAATATGTAAGTTACTGCCGGTCCTATATATGTTACGGCATCTAATATAAATACTATTTTGTGAAACATGAGAAAACACAAACTCAAAACATATACCCTGTACAACCCTTACACTCACACTGAGAAGTACTGTCGGTCACGGTGTTGGCTACCCTTCTATCCACAGCGAGTATGCATGGCCGCGATGATGGCTGACCTCGACTGGTGAACATTTTTCGGAACCCAGAACGATTGATCCTAATTCGCAAAGAACGCGTTCGTGGACATCACCCCCCGAATTATCCGGTAAAAAACTTATTTGTAGATTTCGTCTGGCCGGACACGTCTGAAATGCCAATTTGATCCTGGTCTTTTGGCTGCTTTTTGTCTTTGCGTCACTGAGCTAATATAACGAGACATCATCAAGTTCTCTTTTTTGAGGACTGTGTTTGGTTATATAACCGACTTACTCTTCCATTGAGCTATCGTTAGGGATGTACATTTGGAGTCCATAGCTAAAGGCTGATTTCTTTTCTGATCTGTCGTACAGACATCAGATAAACACAAATTTATTTTTCGCTGATCTGTCGCACAGACATCAGACGAAAACAAACACTCCTACTCATCCTCAAACAAAAAAACTTACAAACAAGCGATCAATTTGTCACAAGCTGGCATAACCTTTAGCCCTTGTGCACAGTTGGCTTCTGTATGCTCTTCTACAAGACACCAGACCACACCTACTCCACTCCCTCTTGCTGCTTGCATAAAGCCAAGTAGGAGAAGTGCGAAACAAACATCAGACAAACACACAGACAGAGGAGAAACGAGCAAAGCACTCCCACTCTCTGTTCTGAACCATTTTCCTTGCATTTTCTCTGCAGAAACCAGAGGAGATTACACATCTCTCACACAAGAGCAAGACAAATATCGAAGCACTGTCCGACGACAGACTGACTTCTACAAAACAGCTCTTTTGACCAAACTATCGTTATCTCTGTGTAGGGCCTGACGCCCCATACTATTTCAACAGAGAAAAGGAAGAAGGAGAAGAAGGTTGCATAGAGTGATAAGAATAACAGAGGAAAAAAAAAAAAAAAAAAAGCAGACGTGACTCATAAGATGGAAGACGAGAATGAGCAGGCTGGTGTGACACCAACTGATTATGGTCCTAGTGAGGGAGGAGAGGGGCAGGAGACTCAGTACTCAGAAGAGAGGGGCAGGAGACTCAGTACTCAGAAGAGAGGGGGGATAGAGATGGAGAGGAGAGAGAGGAGTATACGTATACAGCCGATGTAGAGTCGACAGGGGGGGGGGGGGGGGTAATGCACAAGAAGCGAGTGCAGGTCAGACTGGAGGATCTCCATTGACAGAGGCAGAGAGAGAGGGAATAGAGGATGTTGGCCAGAATGTCCCAAATACATGGGAACAGTTGGCTACATATGATGATGAAGAGTCCTTCTTCCTTAACTACCCAACCTATTATAAAACACACATCTACATTCCTTACGAGAAAAGGAATAGACCAGGACAAGGTCAAAGCAACCTCCTGATCGAAATTCCCGGCCTTGCGAAGCCTCTCTTCAACAAAGTGAGGTTTGAGCACGAAAGAGTGCCATTGCAGGATATCAAGTATGGCGACACTCTTACACTGTGCGACATATACGACATATCTGCAACACTCTACGCTGCTGTGCTCGTTGAGGAATTTTATGAACGCACAAACATACAGTGGAAAAATAAACGCACAACTGCAGCATGGCTGTCTGTCTGTGGTGTCCCCACTGATATCAAGAATCTAGAAAGAAAGTTCGAAGGTAGAAACCAAAGTGGCATTGAGTTTGCCCTTGAGGCTTTTGTAACTGCCTTCACACGGGCTTACAACGAAATGTACAAAGCACTGAAAGACAACACAAGGCAACATCCTGTTTACGAGGAGGTTGACCAGTCTTGTTAGGTGCTTGAACGCCTCACACAACTCCATAAGGGCCTCTTTGAGGGGAAGGAGCAAAAACCAACATGGAAACAATGGGCCCACACGAAGAATCACACTCTCATTAAAGGTCCTCTCACAACAATCCCAAATAATAACAGAGCTGATAAGTCTTCCATGAGAGAAAAGGCACACTTCCTCTCTAGTGCCACAGGGCTTGCACAGTTCGTGACTCATCTAGCACGACAGGTGAAAGAAGAAGAGACGAGACAGAAAGAGGAGAAGGAGCAGAAGGAGAAGATAGCTGTGGCAATGGCAGTAGCACGGGTGGCTCCACAGCCAACGGCTCCACCTACCACATCTAACCCAGCTCCCAAGAAAGCAGGGGGAGGACCCACAGGAGGAGGACCCCAAGGGGGAGGAACAGTAATTAACTTGACTGACTCCCAGAAGAAAAAGCAGGCGCTGCAGGCAGCCATAGCTAAAATCAAAATTGGGGGAGGGGGCCTTAAGCTCTATGCTATCACTGCCAATGAGGCTGACACAGAGAAGACCCTCATGACTAAGCTCACTGAGATGGACAGATGCTTCCAGCAAAACCAGTGTGAGGTGGAGCAGGAGTATGAAGTCCTAGAGCATCTCTGTGATCGATCCCTCCTTGGAGCTGGTTTTGATCGTATAACTTACGAGAAGTACAGAGGAGAGGAGGAGCTAGCAAGGAAAGGTGGACATGCAGAGATGAGTTGTACTCTGGCCATTGCTGCCCTCATTCGATACTTTAAGGCAAGTGGATACCAACACTTGTGCACTGGCACATTGATTGGGTTTGAAATTTTCGACTTAGTATCGGAGCAGTTGCAGTCTGTCACTCAGCTTGCATCTTTCTTAACAAATGTGGGCACCCAGTACACTCTCTTTTATAACCACAAAGCCATACTCCTATATTTCCTCAGTGCTTTGCACGTCTACAACAAAAATAAGCTCACACTGCTCATGCAAGACTGCAAAACCTTCGACAAGGTAAAGCACTTGAACTTTTTGGAGATGAGCGTCTTTGAGGCCACGTCTAAGGCCGTGAGCCCAAAAATGTTGTGGACCGAAGTAATGACCGCTTGTCAGAGGCTCGACAGCCAGACAACATCCTTGATCGGTTCTGTATCGGCTTCTGCTCAACCGCAAGCCGCACATACGCAACGATCTCTAGGAAAGCGGCCAAGAGAGAACAGTCGTGAAGCTAACACACCTTGTATTCGTTGGTGGGCACGGGCACAATGCTTCAAACACACAAATAAGAAATGCCCGTACAACCACGATGTCGAGGACACCCGCATCCGAAACACACTCCTCAAGAACGTACGGTCGGACGAAACCAACACCGTCGCCGTTCTGCGCCGACTGCGCAAGGATCAGGGGTGGAAATTACAGGATGTCGCGGACCATGACCACGAACTAGCTGACGCGATCAATTCTCTTTTCGCTAGAGATGATCAGAAGACGGCAGCCATAGAAGCCGCAAGTAGAGGAAGAGGTGGAACACGAGGAAGAGGAGGAGGGAGAGGAATCAATCGAGGAGGAGCCCCTTTCGCACGAGGCACATACACTCGCGGGGGGGAGAGAGGATTTGTGAGAAGAGGAGGAGGAAGAGGTGTATTTCAAGGTAGAGGAGGAGGAAGATGGGTTGGCCGAGGTGGATACGGCAGCGCAGAGCGCCCGTGCCACAGAGAAAGGGGCTGGGCAGACGGCTCGAGCTCAAGCTCGAGTTCCTCAGCACCACAGGCCTATGCGACATCAGGCGCAACCACTACCGACACTGATGCCGACTCAGGTAACAGATTTGAGGTAGTCCAATGACTAGAGAAGAAGGGAGAAAACAGATCCGCCGTTTTTGTAATGTCTTTTTGGTTATTGTTCACAGGCGAAGGATGATTGTCCTTGCTTTCTCTGTTTGAGACCGTGAGGAGAGGTTGATGTCCTCCATCCTCCTTGTCTATTGTCTGTCTCGGCAAGTTGATAAGATTAACTGCCGGTTCTATTCTTACTTTCTTCGGCTGTGGCTGCGACAGGCCCGCCTGCTTGCTCTTTGCCAGCGCTTTACTCGCCTGCCTATAAGCAGCATGCACTGTTTGTTGTCGTGATGGGTGTACTGGTATTGTACTACCTTTGAGTTGGTCTGTGGCCTGCTGTGGGCTCTTAGACTCACTGGTACCCTTGGTTGGGACCTGCACAACGGTGTATGGTGCAATTCATGTTGAAAGGGAGGAGGAGGCGAACCTCGAAAAAAGGATGCAGATTTTAGAACACAAGCTCCTTGTATTGGCCTTAAAAAGTCACCGGCCAGACGCTTTATGCTATATGAACCTTTTTTGTGAAACATTAAATACCTTTATAAACGTTGGTAATGATACTATGGCGAATATTAATATTGTCGGCCGGAAATTTACTACGAAACACCATGCGTGGTTAGAAACTAATATGAAAAAATCATCTGGCACCTTGAAAGGAGTTAGTAGTCGGACGGATATAACGGGCATCATCACTTTAAATTTTAAATTGAAATCCGGACGAGTATATCGAGTGGACTTGTACGTTGTCCCCGAATTCCAGGGATCTGTTCTTTTGTCGTACGACCAACTGGCGACAATGAACGTAGTGATTGATTGCGCCGCCAAAAGAGTCATATACGGCGTAGAGCCAGGAGAAGAATATACTGTCGACTCTCTCCGTGCTATTGACTCATACGAGGCCCTACACCTAGGGGTAGCATCGGAAGGGAAACAGGTGGCCATTACACACGCATTTGAGGCATTTATGCCAACGGACGCGGTGTCTAAAGATGGTTCAAACCTGTCAGACACGAGAGAGGCGGAGGTCTATACGGCTACAGTCTCTACACAATGGGATAAAAAGTCGATAGACGATCTCCTTGAAAAGAGGAAAGAGGAGATTATATGCATGGGAAAAAGGTGCCCATCGTTGGCGAGATTTGAAGAAGGAGCAGGGGCCGATGTATATACTACCAACGGGTATTGCTTTCACGTAAAGGTGGAAGAGAAGGACAGACAGGAGTTTATACCGAGGAGAAGGGGACGACTCCCTGATATCCCGGCAGAAGATATTAAAAGCTTTATTACCGAATTCTGGGGTGACGAGTCTACGTGGCCGCGCTCACTGACAGAAGTGAAAAAGTGCCTGCGCACTCTTTTTGAAAACAATAAACCATATACTGTTATACTCCCGTACAATGAGAAGGCGATATGGGCGCAGGAGATACGGGACCGGCTTATTGATCATCCGATACCGGTGCCCTCACGGAAGCAACACTTAGTGGTGGCTTGTCGTCTCGGGACTCGTGAGCAGAGCAGTGCATACAAGCGGAAGCTCAGAGACCAGGACAAGTTGAAATTGATTCCTCAAGCATTCACATGCTTCGATGGTTTCTACACCCGAAAAGCTCCGTTGCAATATGCGAGATTAATAGATATGTTGGTAGGTCTGGCGGAAGACGACGAACCAGACACTGCCACATATGAAAAAACGGGAATGGACGATATATCAGAAGAAGAGTTGGGCTTGGAGGAGGACAGAGCACCCCTCAAGCATCACAAGAGAATGTCAGAGGAGGAGTTTAAGGCGGCGATAGACGAGAAATTGGCAGGAGGAGCAGGTACGGAGAAGGAGAAAGAGGTTTTGAAAGAGAGATTGAAGGCAAACAAATGATTTTTGACCCCCCTCAAGCGGGAGGTGTCAAGCCGGAAGACTTCACCGCGGTTATTTGTAAAGTACCAGGTGCTGAGCCTTCCCGGCGCCACGACGGGCAAATCTGAGTATACATGAAGCAAAGATCGCAGAAGAACAAGCACGGCAGTTACTCGATGAGGATTTCATTGAGAGGTCGACATCTCCAATATGTTTCCCAACCGAGACTGGTGCCTAAACCGGGAGGAGAATGGCGCTTAACGGTTAACTATGCCCGCGTCAATAAAATTTTAGAGGAGGAACGAAATCCATTACCTACTCTTGAAGAAGGAAGGCGAGTATTGCGGAACGCCAAGCTATACTCAGTCATTGATCTGAAGAATGGCTTCTGGCAAATTCCACTGGATGAAAAGTCCAGATGGCTGACTGCATTTGTAGTAGGAATGGAGATATATCAGTGGAAAGTACTTCCGATGGGACTCAAACAGGCCCCGGGACTCTTTCAGAAAGCGATGCAAAGCATGCTGAGTAGCAAATATGATGACCAGACAGAGGGAGGTTTCATGAGGAGAAAAGGACAGAAGGCGGGAGAGTACGCATTTTGTTACATCGATGACATTATCGTGTACTCCAATACGATGGAAGAGCACATCGACCATCTAACAGACATTTTCAGGCGTATCAAACTATTTGGCCTGAAATGTAATTTGAAGAAATGTCAACTCGCAAAGACAAGCGTGACATATTTGGGGTACGAAATCTCTTACAATAGAGTCTCGATATCCAAAGAGAAGAGGGAGGAGATCATGAGCCGGCAGAGGCCGAAGAATCGCACAGAGCTGCACTCATTTCTTGCGATGGCGCAATATTACAGCCAGTTCATACCCAATTGGGGTGCAACTCGGGCTAAGTTGGAGAGGATGATCGACTTCGGTGATTTTGAGAAGTGGGATGATGAAGCCTTAGAAGCGTACAACACGCTCAAAGATCTCATCTACAAAGATCCGAAGGATGGCGGATTCGTGCTGATGATGCCCGACTTTTCGAAGCAATTCGTAGTCGACACAGACGCATCAAAGTTCGCGATCGGCGCAGTCTTACAACAGGAAGATGAGGAGAAAAAGTTGCGCCCGATCATGTTTATAAGTAGAAAGTTGTGCTCGGCGGAGCGAAACTATTGTACGAGACAGAGAGAGGCACTGGCGGTGGTCTGGGCCCTCAAACGGTTGAGAGAGTATTTATAGGGCGGACCTCAGTTTATAGTAAGGACTGATCACCAGAATTTACTATGGCTGATGAATCATGAACAGACTGGCCGTCTAGCGAGATGGCAGGCATTCTTGTCATGTTTCAATTTTACAATGGTCCATCTACCCGGCAAGCGAAATGTTGTCGCTGACAGCCTCTCCAGGCTAGAGTTTCACTCAGAAGTGGCAGCTCTCGTATCATCAGCAGAAATGGAGGATCTATCCCCAGACTGCACATACGAAGTGCATCATATCGAGTCGATGCAGATGGCGAGAGGGGTCCGATATAACCGATCGGGTCTACGTCATAGCCCGCAAGGTCCGGATCATGGGATATGTTGTACAGCACATGTCCTCGAGGATGCTGAGTGATCCTATGAAGCATATGAGAATATGAAGGCGGAAATTAAACAAGAAGAGATTAAGCAAGAAGCATATGCGGAACCCGCGCAGGAGAACAAGGAGGAGTTAGACGAAAACCCTGAGAGGATAGGAGTGCAGCTAGAGGTTGGGACTATCCACATAGCCTCACCCACTGCATGGAGACAGCAACAGGCTCTCGATCCGGAGTTCAAAGAGCTAATACAGCTATACAAGAACCCGAACGAGCTGAAAATGACGAAGGAGATTAAGGAGCAACAGAAGGAGATGGGGTGGAGAGACGGTCTCTTGTGGTACAAAGGCCAACACGGGCGCTATGCATCACAACCAGACAAATGGACTCTCTGGGTTCCTGAGAAACTCAGACACATCATTTTTGTCGGTGCTCATAACTGCCCACTACTGGCGCACCCGGGCCGACAAAGAACGCATATGTTCATTTCGAGACGATTCTGGTGGAAGAAGATGAAGGAGAATATTGATGAACAGGTCTATGCATGCATCCCATGCAAGACATCCAAAACACCATTGAAGGCGAATTTTGGCCTGATCGGGACTTTTCCTTTACCCTTAGGAATGTTCGAGTTCTTACACACCGATCATGTAGGACCTTTCCCGGTCACGACGGAAGGTTACAGATACCTTCTAACGGCCATAGACAGAGCCACCAACTATGTATGGGTGGTCCCAGTCAAAGACGTTACGGGCGAAACAACAGCCAAGGCGTTGATTGACAGGATCATCTCACAGATTGTGGTGCCGAGAAAAATATGCTCAGATCGAGGCTCTGACTTTAATAATGAAGTCATCGACAAGCTATCTGCATATTACGGCATGAAATGACAATATGTCACCGCCTATAACCCCAGAGCGAACGGCAAGATAGAGCGGGTGCATAGACCCCTCAAGGCCGCGCTGAAGATGTATTGTATGAAGAAGGAGAACCAAAAGGCATGGGTGGAGGCAGCATCCTCGTTTGCCTTTGCTATGAATTGCCTACCCTCTACAGCGTTAGGTGGTTCAAAAGGTTCCGTCTCGCCATACCAATTGGTATATGGGCGTGAGCCCGCCATCCCAGCCTCACTGCTGCACCCAAAAGATTCATGGGCAGATCAGGATGAGCTGTTTGGGGCGAGACTTCGGGCGAAGATGGAGGCGGAGCAAATAGTACAGGCGCATAGGGAGGCGGAGCGCAGGAAGACTGATGCTGAAGGTGTCAGGCAGGCACACCTGGATCAAGTCAGATTTCAGGTCGGGGATATTGTACTACTGTATCATCCTCAGATTCCTCAGGGAGTCAGCTCGAAGCTGTTCATCCACTGGAAAGGACCATACCAGATCATGGAACAGATGGGGCCTTTGAATTATAAAATCAGGGGCAGAGGAAAAGTTCAAATAGTCTATGTACGAAGGCTGATTAAGTATGATCCCTTCCTACTTGAAGATGAGTCCGTTGATCAAGCACTCAAACGGATGGAGGCTGACTTTAAAGAGGTCCCACCAATCCGTCAGGAGGATATCTCGGAACGGGATGCCTACAGGGCACCAATTGCGGAGAAGGAGGAGGCTGAGCTGGAGAACAAGCGGGCCACCGACCGCAAAAGTGCGGCGGGGACTCAGACCCGCAAAAGGGTGAAGTCGAACGTGCCGGAAGGAAAGTTCACGGAGGCGCAAATAAGGAGAGCGCAAAATGACCTTATCTACGACCGACCGAGAAAGGCGATAAGGACAGCACGTTCGCAAGGAGTCCATCAAGAGGGGAGCGATGACGGAGATCAAGACCCTCGCGCGGGCAATGACACTCTCGTTCACCCCAGTTGGAAAGGAGATGCGATTGGACATATTTCATGGCCAAAGACGCTTTTTACTTGGTGAGGCCTGCGGCTCAACACGTAGCCGATGACACGCTCTCAGATTTATATCTCATGAGAGTCATGGCAGTACCTCACAAACGCCATACACGATCGAATCGAACTGCGGCACAAATAATTCAACCAGTCTTACATTTCTGGAGGAGTCTGGATCCAGTGGAAGATCCTAAAGTAAGACAATACCTTCCAGTATATAAAGACGCCAATGTAGGCATCACCCCCCGGATAGCCGGTAAAAAGTACAGTTTTTCGGGTGTCAGGTGCACCTAGTTTTTTTCCCAGTATTTCAATATCGTTTGGCCGGATTTGACCTAATGCCATTTTAACCGTGGTCTGTGGCCGCTTTCTTTTTCGGCTTCACTGAGCTAATATAACGAGACATCATTCTCCTTTGGGGGATTTGTGTCTGGTTGTATTACCGACTTTTTATCGAGCTATCTTCAGGGATTGTAACATTGGAGTCACCAGCACAAGGCTGATTTCTTTTCTGGCTTGTTTTTGGAACAGCAGAAAGAAAAATTGGACAGACCTGTCTCTTCTGAGTAGGTGTTCCAAAAACAAATACTCCAGCACATCCCCACACAGCTCCTTCTGCAAAACCAGACGTCTAGGCGTTTGTGAGTAGGTGTCTCAGTACCCTCTACACAGCCTGTATCTGTGTCCTCATAAGGAGGCCAGACACCAGACCTCATAGGTGTTCTTGTGTTCTCTCTTGAGACAGAGACAGAGTAGGTCAACAGACGTACAAACAAACACTCACAGTTACAAACAAACTTGAAGGACACGAGCGTAGTACTCCTCCTTTCAAGTCTGTGCACTTAGTTGCCTCTCAAAACACATACATCAGAGTATTTTTGCAAATCTCTGACTGTTTTTCGACAATAGGTCTGAACAAGTGTCAGACGACAGGTCGACTTCTCAAGGAGTGCTTCTCGAGCCTCTTTGACATTATCTGTACGTAGGTCCTCGTACCTCATAACAGATACAACAACAAAAGAGAAAAAGAAAAGAGGAGTGGAGAAGGAGATCAAGTTTTCAGAGAAAGTCGTATAGACTACTTCTTTCTCACAAACAAAAACACATAAGACATAGAGGTGAGACTCTCTCTCTCTACACTGTCTTTTCATCTTTCCTCTCTATTCGTTCCTCAGAGACGAACAGAGTAATTACGGAGTAGAAACAGATCTATCTCCTTTGTATTCCTTCAGAGACCATGTCTTCTAGGTCTGAAGAAGCATATTGGAATGAAGAAGGAGAGAATGAAGAAGGAGGAGACGATCTTGGAGGGAACGGCCGCACCCGCCCTCACCAATAAAGCGGGAGAGAAGGAGTTGGCGGAGAAGGCTCTGTTCCTTCGGAAGGCTGCCGAGCTCATGTCTTTTTTTCATCATGCTCAAGACCTGCATATCAGGGAAAGAGCAGAGGAGAAAGAAAAGAAGGAGTTGGAGGCAAAGATTGCATTGGCTAAGGCGACGGCTACGAGACAGGCACCTTCCTCTGGGCCTTTTATGTCTCCCCCTGGGTACGTCCCGTCAGCCCATACAGCCCCTCCTGCCCCTACGACTAGCTCAGCGCCTACCACTGTCATTGTCAACAATAATGACAAGAAGGACAGACAGGCTATCATTAACGCCTTCCAAAAATATACCAAGTCCGATGCCACTGCTCTGACGCTGTTCGCAGAGACAGCGAGTCAGAAGGACACGGATGCGAACCTTCGAGACAAGCTCCGAAGAATTGATGCTTGTATGAAGCAGCATCCAACGGACGAAACACAGGAGTATGAGGCGTTGTCCACCTTGTTGGACCCATCAATCCTCACACAAGGATTTGATGTTGTGGAATACAAGGCATTGCGAGCGGTAGAGGTGTCGGCTAGGAGAGCAGCCTCAGACCTGCAGTGCACGGTGCCAGTTGCCGTCCTCTTACAATACTTTAAAACTCATGGGTATCAGCATCTGTGTACTGGTACTTTGATTGGGTTTGAGATTTTTCAAGAGGTGAACGAAGGGCTGGGCATTAGCGCGAGGTTGGCAGCGATCCTCACTGATGTCAGCGCCAAGTACGGGCTCTTTTATAGCCGGAAGTCTATCATTTTGTACTTCCTGAGTGCTTTGTGTGCACGACACCCGAGCAAGCTCGCAAGGATCATACAGTCCTGTCCGACCTTCGCGGCGGTGAAGACGGCGGATTTTTTAGAAACGAATATAAACGAGAGGGCCGTAGCGGCTGTTCAGCCGAGCGACCTGTATAGGGAGGTGCTCGAAGCGTGTTCCGACTTGGACACGGCCACCGAGTCATTCTCCAGTGCCGTGACACAAGGGGTTGGAGGTGCTCAAGCAGCACATACAACTCGGTCGGCGGGTCAAAAGAGGGGGAGAGACGAGCCGACGCCGTGCTACCGCTATTTTTCATATATGACGTGTAAGAATGAGGCGAAGCATGGAGTAGGCACCTGTCCACACAGTCATGACTCTGACGATGACAGGATGCGAAATATCTTCCTGAGAGAACTCAAAGGCTCAAAAAAGGAGCAGGCCTTATACAGAGTTTACAAGAAGGAGTTGGTGGAGAGGAGGTGGAATGCAAATATGGTCGCGGACGGAGAGTTCCGGGAGGCCATCATTTCCTTCCTTGAGAAGATGAAGAGAAAGGAGGAGAAAGAAGCAGCGGGCCGACAAGCGGCGCCGACTAGCGGAGGAGAGACGAGAGGAGCGTCACGAGGGTCCCGAGGGACACCAAGAGGATGGGCACCAAGAGGTCGGGGCTATCGGGGAAGGGGAGGCCGGACCCCAGCGCGCCCTCCCAGAGGACACGGATACTGGAATTATAGCTCCAGTTCCAGCTCCAACTACCCCCAGCAAGCTTATACCGCTGCGGAGGGGGGACGTCAAGACGAAGACACTGGCTCAGGTGAGCGTGTTGAAGTTCTAGAATGACGGGAGGAAAAGAGGGAGGAGGAGAAGAGAAAGAAGGAGATAAAAACTGTTCTTTTTAATCCGACAGTCACAGTTATGCCTACTGTTGCTGAACAGGATACGAACGGTTCCGTTCCTCCTAGACGTGAAGTTGAAGGCACACAGCCTCACAAGCCTCAAGGTAAGCATTTGCTAGTTCATCCTTCGAGAGCTAATATGATAAATGATGCGAATAGGAAGGCGAAGAAGGCGATGGAGGAGAGGAAGCCGCAACTGAAGGCTAGGTCTCCGCCTACGAAGAAGCAGCGGACCGTTCCCCCGTCAAAGGACGCAACCGTCTCTACGGTAGACAAGTGTACATCTAGTGTACCGGACTCTGTCAAGCGGACACTTGAGATACCGGAAGCCCCGGAGACTCAAGAAGTTAAGTTGGAGGAAAAGAGGGAAGAACGGAAGGAGGACAAGGAACTTGAGCTTAGACTCAAAACCCTAGAACAAAAAATTCATGTGCTAGCGGCTAGTATACATAGACCGGACGCGCTATGCTACACTGACCTCTTTTGTGAAACTTTACAAACCACATTAAAAGTTGGTAATGATACGATGGAGAATATTAATATTGTCGGCCAGAAGTTGTTGAATAGTCACCGGGCATGGGTTGACAAAAATATTAGAAAAACAAAGGGGACCCTAAAAGGGGTAGGCAGCCGTACGGAAATTACGGGCATCGTCACATTAATTTTCAAATTGAAATCCGGTCGAGTATATCGTGCGGACCTCTATGTTGTCCCCGATTACCACGGTTCAATCCTGCTGTCGTATGACCAATTGGCTACGATGGGGGCAGTGATCGATTGCGCCGCACGGCGAGTAATTTATGGAGTGAAGAATGGAGAGAAGGAGGATATTAATCCGATGACTGCTACTGACTCATACGAGGCTTTTGAGCTGAGTCTAGCAACGGAGAGAAAAAGGTTGGCCTTCGTACATGAGGCAACTGAAGCCTATGTACACCCCTATGTCACAGTGCCGGACGAACTGTCCTGGACCGACAATTGGGAGACGGAGATGCAGGCGTATACTGTTACGATTCCCGCATGGGACAAAAAGTCTATTGATGACTTAATCGTAGCGCGTAATGAGGAGATAATATGTGTTGCGAAACAGTGCCCGTCGTTGGCCAGATTCGCAGAAGGTGGTGGGGCAGATGTCCATATTACTAATGGCTACTGTTACCACGCAAAGATGTCAGATGAAAAGAGAGAGGCGTTTGTGCCAAGGAGGAAGGGGCGTATCCCCGATACTCCAGAGGATGACATTAAAACTTTTATCACTAACTTTTGGGGCGATGTGCCTACCTGGCCGCGCTCATTAACTGAAGTGAAAAAGTGTCCACGGACTCTATTTGAGAGTAACAAGCCGTATACTGTCATTCTGCCGTACAATGAGAAGGCGATATGGGCACAGGAGATAAGGGACCGGCTTATTGATCATCCTATACCGGTTCCCTCTCGCAAGCAACAGTTAGTGGTGGCTTGTCGACTCGGGTCTCGGGAGCAGAGCAGTGCATACAAGCGGAAGCTCAGAGCCCAGGACAAGTTGAAATTGATACCTCAAGCTTTCACATGCTTTGATGGTTTCTACACCCGTAAGGCTCCGATACAATACGCGAACCTTATTGATATGCTTGTCGGACTCGGTCATGATGATGAGCCGGACACAGTCACGTATGAACGGACGGGACTGGACGATTTGTCCGAGGAAGATTTGAGTTTGGAGGAGGACTTAGCGCCCCTCAAAGAACATAAGAAGATGTCGGAGGAAGATTTCCAAGCGGCGGCGCGGAAAATTTTAGAAGAAGGAGTGGGTACGGAGAGAGAGAAGGAGCTCCTCAAAGCTAAGATGGAGGCGTACAGAGAAATTTTCGACCCTCCTCGGGCAGGTGGTGTAAAGTCGGAGGACTTCACTGCTGTCATTTACAAGATACCGGGTGCGGACACCGCGGAGGGTAAATTTGAGCATACATGAGGCGAAGATAGCGGAGGAGAACGTGAGACAGTTGCTCAATGAGGACTTTATTGAGAGATCTACATCTCCAATTGTCTCTCAACCGAAAATCGTCCCCAAGCCAGGAGGAGAATGGCGTTTGACGATCAATTATGCCCGTGTGAATAAGGGCTAGAGGAAGAGAGAAATCCTCTGCCGACCTTAGAAGAGGGCAGAAGAGTGCTGCGGAATGCTAAATTCTATTCGGTCATTGACCTTAAGAACGGCTTCTGGCAGATACCACTGGACGAGAAATCCAGATGGCTGACTGCATTCGTGGTTGGTATGGAAATATACCAGTGGAAGGTGCTTCCGATGGGACTCAAACAGGCCCCGGGGCTCTTTCAGAAGGCGATGCAGAAGATGTTGAGTGGTCAATATGACGACCAGTCGGAGGATGGTTTTATGAGAAGGAGAGGACAGAAGGCGGGAGAATATGCATTTTGTTACATCGATGACATTATCGTATACTCTAACACAATGGAAGAGCATATCGATCACTTGTCAGATGTCTTCAGGCGCATCGGAGCTTTTGGCCTGAAATGCAACTTAAAGAAATGTCAGCTTGCAAAGACAAGTGTGACGTATTTGGGTTACGAGATTTCTCATAACAGAGTCTCGATATCGCGCGAGAAGAGGGAGGAGATCATGAGTAGACAGTTGCCAAAGAATCGCACAGAGTTACACTCTTTTCTTGCGATGGCACAGTACTACAGCCAGTTCATACCCGATTGGGGTGCAACTCGGGCTAAGTTGGAGAAGATGATTGATTTTGGAGACTTTGAGAAGTGGGATGAGGAGGCTTTGCAGGCGTTTAATATGCTCAAAGGTCTCATTTACAAAGATCCCAAGGACGGCGGATTAGTACTTATGATGCCCGACTTTACGAAGCCGTTCGTAGTCGACACGGATGCATCTAAGTTTGCCATTGGCGCGGTGCTGCAACAGGAAGATGAAGAGAAAAAGTTGCGCCCGATCATGTTTATTAGTAGAAAGCTGTGTGCGGCGGAGCGAAATTACTGCATGCGACAGAGAGAGGCGTTGGCAGTAGTATGGGCTCTCAAGAGGCTCAGAGAATATCTATGGGGAGGACCTCTATTCACGGTTAGGACCGATCATCACAACCTTCTTTGGTTGATGAATCATGAACAAACCGGCCGTTTGGCGCGGTGGCAAGCTTTCTTGTCATGTTTCAATTTCACGATGGTCTATTTACCGGGAAAGCGAAACGTAGTCGCTGATAGCCTTTCTAGGCTAGAGTTTCAGTCGGAGGTGTCGGCTCTCGTATCATCAGTGGAAATGATAGATCTGTCCACGGACAAGGTGTACGAGGTAAGCCACATAGAGGCGATGCAGATGGCAAGAGGCCTTCGATATGACCGCACGGGTCTACGATATAGTCCTCAAGGCCCGGATCATGACATATGCTGTGAGGCGCATGTTCTCGAAGACGCTGAGTGGTCTTATGAGGCATACGAGAATGCGAAGGCGAATATAAAAGAGGAGGAGGAGACGACTGAGGTCTATACTGAACCTCCACAGGAAAATCGAAGCGAGCTTGATGAAGACCCGGAGAGGGTAGGAGTAAGGTTGGAGGACGGTACTATCCATATCGCCTCGCCTACCGCATGGAGGCAGCAGCAGGCGACGGATCCGGAGTTCAAGGAGCTCATAACGTTATACAAGAACCCTAATGAGCTTCAAAAGACTCCGCAGATCAAAGATCAAATGAAGGAGATGGCGTGGAGAGATGGGCTATTGTGGTACAAGGGCCAGCATGGCAAATTTGCATCACAGCCTGACAAATGGACTCTCTGGGTACCGGAGAAGTTGAGGCGCTTCATATATGTTGCAGCCCATAACTGCCCCTTACTGGCACATCCGGGTCGACAAAGAACTCATTGGTTCATAGCGAGGCGATTTTGGTGGAAAGGAATGAAGGAGGAGATAGACAGAGAAGTAGACGCATGTATCCTATGCAAAACCACAAAGACACCGTTGAAGGCGAATTTCGGCCTGATCGGTACATTCCCGTTACACGCCGGGATGTTTGAATTCTTACACATCGATCATGTGGGACCTTTCCCCGAATCGGCCGAAGGGTACAAATACCTTCTTACTGCGATAGATCGAGCCACCAATTATGTCTGGGTTGTTCCTGTTAAGGACGTTACAGGCAAGACAACTGCGGAGGCTCTGATCGACAGGATCGTCTCGCAGATCGGAGTGCCTAGAAAGATATGTTCTGATCGAGGTTCTGACTTTAATAATGAAGTCATCGACAGACTATCTAAGTACTACGGGATGAAATGGCAATATGTTACTGCCTATAACCCGAGAGCGAATGGCAAGATCGAGCGGGTACAAAGACCTCTCAAAGCCTCGCTTAAGATGTACTGTATGAAGAAGGAGAATCAGAGAACCTGGGTGGAGGCAGCACCTTCATTTGCCTTTGCAATGAACTGTCTACCCTCATCGGCATTAGGAGGAGCCAGGAGCTCAGTCTCGCCATATCAATTGGTTTACGGCCGAGAGCCTAATATCCCAACCTCGCTTCTGCATCCAAAGGACACTTGGGCAGATGAGGATGAGTTGTTCGGGATGAGGCTAAGAGCGAAGATGGAGGCGGAGCAAATAGTTGCGGCGCATAGGGAGGCGGAGCGCAGAAAGACTGATGCACAAGGAGTGCGACAAGCGCACTTAGATCAAGTCCGTTTCCGGGTTGGGGATATTGTACTCCTGTACCATCCTCAAGTACCCAAGGGGGTTAGCTCTAAGCTGTTTACCCACTGGAAAGGACCATACCAGATTATGGAGCAGATGGGACCTCTGAACTATAAGATCAGGGGTAGAGGGAAGGTGCAAATTGTGAATGTTCGAAGGCTGATCAAATATGACCCCTTCTTACTCGAGGATGAATCCATTGAGGAGGCGTTGAAACGGATGAAGGAGGATTTCAAAGAGGTACCGCCTATCAGTAAGGAGGATACCTTAGAGGAGGAGAATGCCTATCGGGCACCTGTCTCGGAGAAGGAGGAGACCGAGAAGGAGAGCAAGGAAGACTCAAACCGCAAAAGCGCGGCGGGGACTCAGTCTAAGGCCCCCATAGTCCGCGGCGGTACAAAGGAGAAGTTCACGGAGGCGCAGAGGAGGAGAGCGCAAAATGACCTTATCTTCGACCAACCGAGGAAGGTGGCGAGATCGACGCGAGCGACGGATGTCCATGGAGGAGGAGAAGAGAAGGACACTAACCCAAACGCGGGTAATGTGGACATTCGACATGCGCGATGGAAGGAAGGCGAGGCGATTGCGACCATCAAGTGGGTCCGAGACGCTTTTTATCTGTTGAGGCCGGCAGAATCTCATGTTGCCGATGACACTCTCTCAGATCTTTATCTCATGCGAGCTGTGGCGGTCCCGCAGACTACACGGGCAGCGCGGACATCGAAGACATCCTCAGCAGCAAAAACGATACAACCGGTACTCCATTTCTGGAGAAGCATGGACCCTGTTGAGGATCCAAAAGCTAGACAATACTTACCGGTATACAAAGACGCGAAAGATCTCGAGACTTGGGATGATACTATTACCCCTCGAGACAAAGACCACACTGCGTGGACTATTCAGTCACTGCCTAGGGGAGTGCTTGACATTCCTTTTGACTTATCATTGGGCGCCATCCCTAACAAAATATGGGACATTCTTGAGGAGTCAAAGTTTGACTTGACTTTTGTTGGCGGCCCGCCACCTGGCAAAGGGGTTCGCGCAAGGCGACGAAGGCAGTAAGTGACATTTTTTTCTTTTATCACGCGTCGGACATTGAAAGCTGCATGTGGGTTAATCTCATAGTACCCATATCAGATCATGTCTTATTAAAATATTTTTATACCATTGTTGTTACTTTGCATTTTTATCGCAACATATGAGTGCGAAGGTCAATCGGCAAATGGATACGACACCGTAGAAGGGGATCGCTTGTGAGTTTAGCGATGGTGTTCCTGGTACGACCCTGCTTCAAGTATCCAGGGTGATGTTCTCAATAAATGTTCTCATAGTAGACATATTAAATATTTTTTTCTTTGGATATACTTAATATCGTCATACCAGCACGGTCCGTCTCTACTTGTGTCGGTTTATCGCATGGTCGGGTTCACTCACACCGGCTTTGGATATAGTTATTAGGACTGGCCCCCTAGTACTATATTAAGGTAACTGATTGAAAACAAGGGTATCTTATTAAAAGACAATGTATTTACTGATCGGAAGTGTTTTTAGAGAAGGAGAAAACATTATAATGCTGCTTTTATTTTAATAGTAATACTATTTGTTCTTGACATACTGCCTCAGGATTAAGTTACGGGGGGGACAACGAGTGTGGAAGGAGGAGTTTTTTTATTTATTTACAAAAAATGAGGCTAGAGATTTACAGTTGACGCGTGTCTGGTGTATGCGTTTTATTTATCCACTGCACCGTCTATCCGTGGGTTAATGCACTTAGTTGCAACACCCCGTAGCATTTGTGCAGAAAAGAAATCAGCAGCTATATGACGAAAATATTGCATATTTCCGTCATAAAAACTGGAAGGGGTACTGTAGGCATCACCCCCCGGATAGCCGGTAAAAAGTACAGTTTTTCGGGTGTCAGGTGCACCTATTTTTTCCCAGTATTTCAATATCGTTTGGCCGGATTCGACCTAAAGCCATTTTAACCGTGGTCTGTGGCCGCTTTCTTTTTCGGCTTCACTGAGCTAATATAACGAGACATCATTCTCCTTTGGTGGATTTGTGTCTGGTTGTATTACCGACTTTTTATCGAGCTATCTTCAGGGATTGTAACACCAAGAAACTTGAGACATGGGATGATACCATATCTCCCACAGATAAAGATCATACCGCGTGGACCATACAAGCACTACCACGAGGGGTGCTGGACATTCCTTTTGACTTGGCACAAGTCGCAATCCCTCACAAAATTTGGGACGTACTTGAACAGTCTACTTAGACAGGCTTAACTTTGGTTGGAGGTCCTCCACCAGGAAAAGGAGTCCGCGCGCGTAAACGGCGTCTATAGTAAGTATTTTTTTCTCTAGAAGTATTTTGGACCTGATCGATTGCGAACATAGCATTGATCCAATATCGTCCCGACAACCTTACTTAGATACTAAAGCTACTACAGCATTCATTCTTCTAGAGATTAACAAGACACAGCTGACAAAAAATAGGCATTCTATTCTCTTGCTTCGGCAGATACAGACGAGACGGCCACGAAACAGCACCGTTACGGGATCGCTATTTGAGTGAGCGATGGTATTTCCCGGATACGACCCGCATTAGTACCAGAATGATGATCTCATTAAAGACTCTACAGTCTAATCAAGAACTGATATATTTTAATAACATGAACTGTTACACCGGATTCCATCGATCTCTACTTGTATCGGCATATCGCAAGGTTAGGGCGCACTCAACCCAACTTCGGATATCGCAAGGTTAGTGCGCACTCAACCCAACTTCGGATATAGTCGTCAGACTTGATCACCTGACACTATATTAAATGATACCGATTTATACAAGGGTATGTCTTCACAAAAAGTAAATGTATTTATGGAAACCGACGACCGGTTATTACATATATATGGAATTGGCGACATTACATTATTACTCAACCATAAAACATTATACTTGGACATACTGCACAAATATCTTATCGACAGAAGAAAGAGGAAGATTTTAATATAGATACTGAATGTGATAGAGTATATATACGATTGGTACCGGGGCAAGTATCATTG
>WBZZ01001866.1:10000-22360 GCA_019918135.1 Paulinella micropora
CTCCTCCTCCTTCTTCTCCTTCTTCTTCTTCTCCTTGGACTACTACTACTACTACTACTACTACTACTACTACTACTACTACTGCTGCTGCTGCTGCTGCTGCTGCTTCTTCTTCTGCTATAGCTACTTCTCCTCTTGCGCCTGCTGCTGCCATTTCTGTAACTGCTGTTGGTATTGCAGCCTCTACTACTCCTGGCTTTAATAAATCTTTTGATGATTTTTTTGTTCCTCTTTCTCAACGAGAGCGTAAACATCAATCGCTTATCGAACAGCTCCTTGCTCTTGTTTCCCCTGACGGAGGTAGAAGACCACTGGCAGCTCATGTTACCTGTCGGAGGTAGAAGACCAGCTTATTGTTACTCCTGGTTTAGATACGTTCATTGTGTTTGAGTGGGTAGATTACGACGGTGACAGAAAGAAGAGAGTGAGAAGTAAATAGAGGAATAGGAAAGTGAAAAATTTCAGCTTGGGGAAGGTAACTAAGGTGGACGTTGATGGCGATGATCCAAATGTTGACTCAGTAGTCCTTGTTAACGTTTGGGGCCATCCATCAGGTTCAAACCAGTATACGGGGAAGTATCTACCGGCTTGGTTGCATGGTCGAGAAGAAAAGCAATCCATAAACGATCCAAGCACAGAGAATAAAGAATTCAAAGCTTGGGAGAAAGACGTGTTGGCGTCGCACATCATCTCACTCGATATCTGCATGCAACCGTCAGGTGAAAGTGAGGTGTCATCCTTACAAATCGCATCGACCGATCAAGAACACATCAAAAAAGATTTAACTCGGACGATATAATTTTATTTGAAATGTAATTACCTTTAATCCTGAGTAACTGTGTTTTCAAAGCCCTGACATAAATAAATTTTAATTTATTAAACTCAAAATTTTATTTGCTGAAATATTAATATTAATATGATCAACTTAAAATCAAAATTTTTGTTTTAGACTCTTGAATAGTTCGAGCCGTGAGTTTGGCAGTTTGGCCACCAAATGACACAGATTTTAATCAGGCATCGCCTATAATTTATATATATGTATACATATATCATTTATGTGTGGCGGACCTGTCTATTAGTATATCAAATACAAGCACAGAAAAGACGAAAAACACACACAGGAAAACAGAAAAACACATACAGGAAGCACAAAACATACATTTGTTTTACAAAAACACGGAAAACTAAGCAGACTAAGGCTAGTTTAGACAAAATAACGACTAATTCATATTTTTCCTCTAAAAAATATATGTAAACTTCGTTTATATGAATTAGTCGTTACTTTGTCTAAACTAGCCTTAGTCTGCTTAGTTTTCCGTGTTTTTGTAAAACAAATGTATGTTTTGTGCTTCCTGTGTGTGTTTTTCTGTTTTCCTGTGTGTGTTTTTCGTCTTTTCTGTGCTTGTATTTGATATACGAATAGAGAGGTCCGCCACACGTAAATGATCATTGTAGTATAGGGGGCCACTTTGGCACACTTTTTCAGTGCAGTTTCTCTAGAGAAACCACACTAAGAGCCGTTATTTAGTTTTCTCTCTAAGTTCAAAACAACAATTTCATTAAAATCTCTCTTACTGCGAAAAGTTGTCCAAGTGCCCGCACTGAAAACAGAAAGTTGTCCAAAACCCCGCAAGTCAGAATTTTGGTGGTGTGCTTTTTGGCCTCACCTTTCTCGTCTGCGGTGATGTCGATATTGGTCTTTTTTTTTTTTGCTGATATGATCAAAATTGGAGTGATCTTAAAAGTTCAATGGGGGAGGGTGGCAACGAACGAAGTTCGTGGGGGGAGGGGGCGATAGCCACATGAGTAAGGGGAAAAAAAGAGTTTTGCTAATATGATCAGAATTGAAGGGATTTTAAATATTCAGTTTTAGGGTCTAATTCTTTCTGTTTCTCTTTCTCTTCTTGCTTGAGAAATTCCTCTTTGTATTTGCTTAATATTTTCTTATTAATTTCTCTGTATTTCTTTTGTTGCTCTTGGATCTTATCTCTACTTTTCTTATAATATTCCCTTCGTTGTTTATTTATCTTATCCTTATTTGCTTCTCTATATTTTTTCTGATGCTCTTTAATCTTCTCCTTATTATTTTCCACATACTTGGCTCTATATCGTTGTCTCCTTGGATCAGGGAGATTGAACACTGCCTTTATTTCCTCTATGGTAGAACTCATTATATATACGATGTATCGTATATACTTAATACATAATTCAATGATTGGATATAAGAGCAGGCGAGACGAAAATAATCTTGTTTGTGTTGTGTCCGGGTCGTCCTAGTCCTGTCCTACCTTAAATTTTAAAGGTCGGACACTTTTTAGTTAATAAATTTTGGTATTTCTTATATTATTCTTCTTCCTATTATCCAATTTTTATAGTGTCCTAGCTGTCCGACCTTTTATTAAGAAAATAAAAAAAATTTTACCTCTCTACTTTTATTACATAGATGTAATTTTATTTTCCGGGCGGGGTAGGACGTAGGACAGGTAGCCCTTCATTAATACTAACAAAAATATTCTCTCTCAGACTGCTACTATTAACAACAACTGGCCGGGTCGTTTTTAACAATATTTGGGGATAAATTGGGTTAATATGGATTTTTAATTTAAAATAATTAAAATAATATAATTATATATATAAGGGACATAATGCCGAGGACACCTCAGTTCACTAAGGAAGAAGTGGTTCAACGGAGAAGGGAAAGGGCGAAAGCATTTTTAAGGGCTCATCCTGATAAAAATAGGGCAAATGCGAAGGCATACTATTATAAGAACCAAGAGAGGATAAAATATTACGGAAGGAGAAATATGAAAAACAAAAAGCAGAATTGCTTGAATTAAGGGCTTTTCGTGATAATGTCAAACAATAAATAATTTATTTTATATTCTCATTAAAAAAATATATATATTATTATATAAACCATGGACACCTCTCACCGCCGATCGTAGTGGACATATGATGACCTAAGACTTCATTTGGATTATGTAAGTGGAAATTATTTCCTAAATCTGATCAATGCCGTTTCATTATATCGCCCGATGGAAAGTGGAACACGAACGACTGGAAACTTGTGGAAAGTATAGAAAACGGGGAAGAACAATATTGTTGTTGTTCGCACGAGATTTCAAAAAATTACATTATAAAAAATGTAAAAAACGGAAACGAAATGGTGCTGGGCTCTGAATGTATCAAGCGGTTTAAGAACGATAAAATGAACGAAGACTTGTCGTTGCTTATTCGCACCCTTGACAATCCGAACATTAAATTTTGTTGTTATTGTAATAGCAATAGGGCAATTCCAAAAAGATTGTAGAAGTATCCGAACAGGGACAAGTATTATCATAAGACATGCATCATAAAGAGATTAAAGTATTGCGAACTTTGTGGACAATTCAAAGGATTTATTAAATGCGGGTGCTTAAATAAGTAAAAAAAGAAATCATTTTTTTTTGTATAAAAATATATAAAAAATTATAATTACCTATTAAGGATAGTGTTATTAAGATATATAGTAATTAATTTATTTTTATTGAAAAAATCCGAGCGACTATATAACATGACCGCACCGACACTGACCAATGAGCAATGGTATTGGAAACAGGAAGAAGCACTAAGAGATAAACCGCAGGACGCGGTCCTTATCAAGTGGGGAACAAGCAATTCACCACTATGCTATTTCAAGAGGATTTCGTGGCATTGATTGAAAAAACGCCCGATGAACAAAAGCAATACTATGAAGTATTAATGGAAAACAAACCCCAGCGAATATTTGCCGACATTGATGGCGATGAATTATCAATCTCACGAGAAAAAATGTATGCGCGATGGAACACGCTTATGGAAAATGTATTTGCTAATGTAGGTTTGAAGTATAATCCTAAAAAAGCAAGATACTTGGATGCGAGTAAGAATGGTAAAATGTCGTGCCATTTTTCTTACGATAATTGCTTAGTGTTTCAAAACTGCGAAACACAAAAGAGTTCTGGAAATATGAGGAAGTGGTAATTGAAAAAGATTACCCCGACCTCTGTTTCACATTTGAATGGGCCGACAAGAATATTGAATTGCGGACTATACTTGATATATCTGTTTATAACAAAAACAGGGCTTTCCGCACTATCTACTCTCATAAAGATGGTAGCGACCGCGTTTTTGCTTCCGTATTCAATACACACCAAAAACAAACACCTTGAAACTGCTACAAGATGTGGAAATAGATAATTATTTGATTATGCGACCCGATGATGATACATTTTACAATATCAGAATTCCAGAATATACAACTTTGAAACGATGTCAAATATCACATTGGAAGAAATATACGAAATTATACTCAGCAAAATACCAAATGTAGAAATTGTTGAAAAAAAGCAGAGAATGTTTATTTTAAAAACCATAGGGACACGAGTATGTATTATAAACGGAGAAGAAAATAACAGCGACAATTGCTATGTAGTATGGAGAAGAGACGGATGTATTTCTATTGCCACGATAGTAATTGCGAGGGCAAAGGTATAAAAATTTACGAACTATCTCCCCCGTCGTCCGTAATATCAACACGATTGAAGATGCGACGACTTGCCGAGAATGTAATAATTTGGAAAAATTCAAAGAGTTGATAGATACTGCTTTGGCTTGGATGAATAAATCATACACTTTTGCTAACTTAGCAAAGCCGACCATAATTGAAGAATATGTTTATTCCAAAGGTAAGCAGGTGTTCCGCTACAAGACGGAATCAGCAATGGAATCATTCTTCAAAAAAAAGAGAGTAAAGACCAATTTATCAAAGGAGGACTGGATAGCACTAGGCAAAACCCCGCCAAATTGAATGTTGTTGATTTGTATAAAATGTGGACTACACACCCGAAAAGGGCGAAGAACTAATGATGTAATATTTGATCCCAAGGCATACTTTGATAACACAAACAAGGGTTTTATAACTTGTTTAAGGGTTTTGAAATTCCAGCGGACACATTAGAAGACGTAAATCATTCACGGAGGAAGAAGAAAAAAATGAAGCATTCTTTCAACATATCTTAAACAGATGGTGTGGGGGGAGGCAGGACATATATAAAAAGGTGCTTGATATGTTTGCGAGCATTTACAAAAGCCGTGGCAAAAACTACACTTCATTAGTTTTGACAAGCACTGAACGAGCAGGTAAGGGATTATTCTTGAAATATTCAAAGATAATAGGTGCCGATTATTACTTCCAGCCGTCCGATGTTAAAGAAATATTAGGCGATTTCAATGCCAACTCGCAAAAGCAATTGTAGTATTTATGGACGAAATGGTCAGGGGTGGTGATAAAGAACGAGCGGGAACAATTAAGAAACTTGTATCAGAAAACACTCACTCTTAAACAAAAATATTTACCAAATCTAACATTAGAAAATATGTTATTCTTGTCCTTGCTTCAAACGAAGAATGGGTAGTGCCAGCGGCACCACTGAGCAACGGTTAGTCCTTGATGTTTCTGACGAACTGGCACTTATGAAACCAGACGAGAAACGAAAAGTGATTACAGATATTAGATCTATTGACAGGCAACGACTGCGAAGTTTCTCCTTGAAAGAGACCTCAGCGATTTAACGACCGCGAAACATCATTACAAAGGGACTGCGAGAACAAAAAGTGAAATCCCTTTCAAAGTTAAAAGTGGTGGTTGGATTGCTTAAACTTAGATATATTACAAAAGATTTCCAGAAATTCATTTTGGTAAAGAGTTTCAAAAGAAGCGTTGTATGATGTGTATAAAGCAAATGCGAATGATCCGCACACTTCACGGGTCAGTTTCTGGACCGTCTTAGAAAACTGATGCCAGGTGTGGTAGAAAAGAAGAAAACAATGGAAGAAGGTATAAGAATTAAATGTGTAGATTTACCAACCTTAGAAGAATGTAAAAATCAATGGATAGGTTATTTATGGTGATAATGAATGGACTTTTGACGACGACAATGACGATGAATAAATAATATAAAACGATTTTTTTTGTTGTGCTTATATATAACATGTCATCCAAAAAGATTATCTGAGCCAAATAGAAAAATGGACTCATTTAAGTAGCGATATAAAACTACCAACAAGCAAATCGCTAAACTGATATTGTAGCATTTTATGAAAAATACCGACCCGAACAAAATCAAGAGTTAATGTGATAATGTTGAAGTTTTATTGCCTTCTTCCGATATGATGAAAAAATTCTTTGATAATGAACCAGAAACGACAGAAGAATACACCTTTAAAGAAAGTGATTTGAAGGAAACTGGTATTACTGAAATCAAGACTAATGTAGGAGAAGAATTAGCAAAAAAGAATTGCCTGTTTTAGAATCAAAGAGGAGCCCGCACCAGAAGGAAAAGAAAACACCGATTAAAGCAAAGCGAATCCGCCCGAGGCGGGTATAGTTGCTATGAAATAATAACGGCACATTTGAAAGTATCAAAAGACCCGTTTAATTTCTTGTATATGAAAGTGGAAGACCGCACCAAATGCAGGAGATATGAAGAAATGGCACGAGAGTAGATACGCACACATACCACCAGACAACGTCCTATTCTTAAATATGGTAAGTTAGATTATAAGACATTTTTTAGAGATGTTTTATCTCAACACGAGGGCAAACTAACAACATTAAAAGATATGTATGATAGGTTTCATATGTAATCTGCGGTCAGTGCTATGTCTCTCATACATCAATATTAAAATATGATGGTTTAAAAGACACATAATCCGCAGATGCTGTTTTATTATATACTTCCAATGTTATTGGAGCATCTGTCGCATATGTCAGTAAAACCTCATTAGTTGTATTTCAGAAATTCGTATTGTTGTATTATTGGTGGTGTCCGCGGGGTTTGGACAGGTCATCAACCATATCATTTTCATTTGGACTCCATATCTTTGAATTAGCCATATACAATCAAAAGACTTATATCAATGGCGGTTGTATAATTTAGCACTTCGCTGTAAAAGTCATCAACATTGTGCCATCCGTTTTATGAAACCAGAACTGAAAGTTCCTATTCCAGACGGGGCGGGCAAATTTAAAGACCCGCGAAAAGAACTTTAATAAAATAACCATAACCTAAATGAGATATTGTTTTGCTACCATATCCGCCCGTGCAAAGAGTAGTGAATGTGGAACTTTCCATCCACGATCTAAGGTCAAGGCCAACATAAGCATTTTGAATGTTTCTTGTTAATGTAGGAGTAGCAGTAAGGCAATAGTTTTTGTATCTATTGACTGCTGTTCTTGTGATCGGCCAAATATATTCATATTTTTTCAAAACTAAAACTATATATTTAACTACATAAAATGATTCTATTAAAATATGAACCATTTAGGCAATCCTTGGACTTATCACTTTTATGGTTCTGTTATAGTGGATGAAGATTTAGAAATTGATGGTGTATTATATGGCGATCATATTGAAGCAAACTCAATACAAGCAAAGACGGATGACATAACAATATCACCGCAATAATAACTCCTCTTTGTTGATATCTGATACAGGTTATGTGTCAATTAATAACGAATATGACTTACCAATAGCGGACGGCAAGGCGAACCAAGTATTAAAAACGGATGGGTTAGGTAATACTTCATTTGTTACATTAACTTCAAGTTTTTATAAGCGATTTTGAACTGGATAAATTAACGGATGTAGTCATAACCGCACCAATCGCTGCAAATAGTTATCTCACATATAACACGATAAACTGGGTAAATAAAACATTTCCAATAAATTTGGATGAGTTTGGTAATATTCATATGGGTGGTTATTTGAATATAAAGGCGTCAATCTGCTAAATACAAAAGATGTTGATACTTGGATATCAGAGCACGAGGCGAATAACGATAAAGTGTCAGCAGATGGTTCAATTAATACGCACAGCGATGTGACCATAACAGGCACACCATCGGACGATCAATTGCTTATTTAAAGCACAGGACAATGGAGAAATGCGACTTCACCTTTTCTGAGATTAGATGGAACAGCAAATATGACTGGGGCTTTAAATATGAACAGCCAAAACATTACAAATGTGGGTCAATTAAACGGCAAGTCCGTAGATAATTGGATAACAGAACATAATGCTAATAATGCGAAAGTATCCGCAGATGGTTCAATTGATACTCACAGCGATGTAACCATAGCAACTGCAGCCGAAAATCAATTGCTTATTTACACCACAGGACAATGGCGAAACACGAATTCCCCCTTTCTTAGATTAGATGGCACGACAAACATGACTGGAACATTAAATATGAATAGTCAAAACATTACAAATATTAATCAACTAAACGGCAGAGTTGTTTCAACTTTATTTTCAGAGCATGACGCAAATAAAGCGAAAGTGTCAGCGGATGGGACAATGGATACTCACAGCGATGTTACGATATCAACAGAAGCAGATAATTAAATACCGCCCAGAAGATCCATCAGATGACTACCCCACATATTGAGTTACTTTTTACTCAAAAAATGGGGCGGTGCGGTGTAGCCGGGTTGGGGAAGTACCTGACCCCGCAGTACAAGGAGGCCGCCTGGTCATCCGCCATGAGGCACTTGAGGTGTACGTTCACCCCATGTCGTAAGACCGGATGAAACTGTCCTGGACCGACAATTGGGAATCCCAAGTGTGCACTGTCACAGTTCCGACATGCCATTGGGACAAAAGGTCTATTGATGACTTAATCGAGAAGCGAAAGGAGGAGATTATATGTGTCGCACAAAGAAGCCGTCGTTGGCGAGATTCGCGGAAGGAGTAGGAACAGATGTCCATATTACTAACGGATACTGTGTTCCATGCGAAAGTAGGAGAAAGAAAAAAGGGAGGCGTTTGTACCAAGGAGAACGGGGCGAATCCCGGATACTCCACCAGAAACTATTAAAAGTTTTATTACTGATTTCTGGGGTGACGAGCCCACGTGGCGCGTTCACTGTCTGAAGTGAAGAAATGCTTACGGATTTATTCGAAAATAATAAGCCGTATACTATTATCCTGCCATATAATGAGAAGGCGATATGGGCGCAGGAAAATAAGGGACCGCTCTTATTGATCATCCTATTACCGTTACCTCTCGCAAGCAACAGCTAGTGGTGGCTTGTCGTATGGGAACTCGTGAGCAGAGCAGTGCATACAACCGGAAGCTCAGAGACGCCTGACAAGTTGAAATTGATACCGCAAGCATTCACATGCTTTGATGGTTTTTACACCGTAAAGCTCCTTTGCAATACGCGAGACTCATTGACATGCTGGTGGAGCTCGGTAAAGATGATGAGCCGGACACGGTCACGTATGAAAAGACGGGCCTAGATGATGTCTCGGAAGAGGACTTAGGCTTGGAGGAGGACAGAGAACCCCTCAAGCAACATAAGCAGATGTCTGATGAAGATTTTCAAGAGGCGGCGCGGAAAATATTGGAAGAAGGAGTAGGCACGGAGAAGGAGAAGGAGCTTTTAAAAGCCAAATTAGAGGCGAACAAGGAAATTTTTGACCCTCCACATGCAGGTGGTGTCAAGCCTGAAGATTTCACTGCGGTTATTTACAAAATACCGGGTGCGGAGCCGTCACCGGCACCACGAAGGGCGAATTTGAGTATACATGAGGCGAAGATAGCGGAGGAGCTAGCAAGACAGCTGCTCAATGAGGACTTTATTGAGAGATCAACATCTCAATAGTCTCACAACCGAGAATAGTGCCGAAGCCAGGAGGAGAATGGCGCCTGACAGTTAACTATGCTCGTGTTAACAAGGTGCTGGAGGAAGAGAGAAATCCTCTCCCGACATTAGAAGAAGGAAGGAGAGTACTGCGGAATGCAAAATTCTATTCGGTCATTGACCTTAAGAATGGCTTCTGGCAGATACCACTGGAGGAAAAGTCCAGATGGCTGACGGCGTTTGTGGTGGGTATGGAAATATACCAATGGAAAGTGCTTCCGATGGGCCTCAAGCAAGCCCCAGGACTTTTCCAGAAGGCGATGCAGAAGATGTTGAGCAGTCAGTACGATGATTTGTCTGACGGTGGCTTTATGAGAAGGCGGGGACAGAAGGCGGGAGAATATGCATTTTGCTATATCGATGACATTATCGTATACTCTAACACAATGGAGGAGCATATCGATCATTTGTCCGATATATTCAGGCGCATCGGAGCTTTTGGCCTGAAGTGCAATCTAAAGAAGTGTCAACTTGCCAAGACGAGTGTGACATACTTAGGGTACGAGATCTCCCATAATCGAGTCTCGATATCCAAAGAGAAGAGGGAGGAGATTATGAATCGACCGATACCGAAGAACCGCACTGAATTGCACTCATTCCTTGCGATGGCGCAATACTATAGCCAGTTTATACCCGATTGGGGTGCAACACGGGCTAAGTGGAGAAAATGATAGATTTTGGAGACTTTGAGAAGTGGGCGAAGAGGCTTTGCAAGCGTTTCATGCGCTCAAAGATCTCATTTACAAAGACCCGAAAGACGGAGGACTGGTGTTAACGATGCCCGACTTTACGAAACAATTCGTAGTCGATACAGACGCATCTAAGTTTGCGATTGGGGCTGTATTACAACAAGAGGATGAGGAGAAGAAATTACGCCCAATCATGTTTATTAGTAGGAAGTTGTGTGCGGCGGAGAGAAACTATTGCACAAGGCAAAGAGAGGCGTTGGCGGTAGTATGGGCCCTCAAGAGGCTCAGAGAGTATTTGTGGGGAGGACCTCAATTTACTGTCAGAACTGATCATCATAACCTGTTATGGTTGATGAATCATGAACAGACGGGACGGCTGGCGCGGTGGCAAGCGTTCTTGTCTTGTTTCGATTTTACAATGGTCCATCTACCGGGAAAGCGAAATGTGGTCGCTGATAGCCTCTCTAGGCTAGAGTTTAACTCAGAAGTATCGGCGTTGGTGTCCACGGTGGAGATGGAAGACTTGTCCACTGACAAGGTGTATGAGGTCAGCCACATTGAGGCGATGGAGATGGCGAGTGGAGTCCGATATGACCGCACAGGTCTACGGTACAGTCCACAAGGCCCGGATCACGGGATATGTTGTGAGCTACATACCCAGGAGGACGCTGAGTGGTCCTATGAGGTATATGAGAATGCGAAGGCGAACATAAGAGAGGAAGAGGAGACGCAGGAAGTTTATGCGGAGCCTCCTCAAGAGCGGAGAAGTGACCTAGACGATGACCCGGAAAGAATCGGGGTACGGCTAGAAGATGGTACTATCCATATAGCCTCGCCTACCGCATGGAGGCAACAACAGGCTCAAGATCCGGAGTTTAAAGAACTGATACAGTTATATCAGAACCCGGATGAGCTACGGATGACGAAAGCGATCAAAGATCAGATGAAGGAGATGGGATGGAGAGATGGTCTACTGTGGTACAAGGGCCTTCACGGTCGCTATGCGTCACAGCCGGACAAATGGACCCTTTGGGTACCGGAGAGTCTGAGACGATTTATATTTGTCGCAGCCCACAATTGCCCACTTTTGGCGCATCCGGGTCGACAACGAACTCATATGTTCGTAGCGAGGCGATTCTGGTGGAAGAAGATGAAGGAGGAGATAGATCAGGCGGTGGATGCATGCATCCCGTGCAAGATAAACAAAACACCACTGAAGGCAAATTTCGGCCTGATTGGCGAATTTCCTCTTCATGCGGGGATGTTTGAGTTTATACACATTGATCATGTGGGACCTTTCCCAGAATCGAAGGATGGTTACAAATACCTCCTTACGGCTATTGACAGAGCCACCAACTATGTGTGGATCATCCCTGTCAAAGACGTTACCGGCAAGACGACGGCCGAGGCGCTGATCGATAGGATCATCTCACAGATCGGAGTACCAAGAAAGATATGTTCTGATCGAGGCTCGGACTTTAATAACGAGGTCATCGACAAACTATCTAAGTATTACGGGATGAAATGGCAATATGTTACTGCCTATAACCCGCGAGCAAATGGGAAAATCGAGCGGGTACACAGACCCCTCAAAGCCTCGCTAAAGATGTATTGCACGAAGAAGGAGAATCAAAGAGCATGGGTCGAGGCAGCACCATCATTTGCGTTTGCAATGAACTGTCTACCCTCTACGGCGTTAGGAGGCTCGAAGAGCTCAATCTCGCCATATCAGTTAGTATATGGGCGTGAGCCTGATATCCCGACTTCGCTCCTTCACCCAAAAGACACTTGGGCGGATGCGGATGAGTTGTTTGGGATGAGACTTAGAGTGAAGATGGAGGCGGAACAAATAGTCAGGGCGCATAGAGAGGCGGAGCGCCGAAAGACTGATGCTGAAGGGGTGCGACAAGCGCACTTGGATCAGATCAAGTTCCAGGTCGGGG
>WBZZ01001867.1:0-10000 GCA_019918135.1 Paulinella micropora
TGCTGGCTGAAGGATGATCCTTCTGAATACTCCTCTGGACGTTTTCTTGGTTTTCCTCGTATTTCTGTGTGTCGTCCTCCTGGTACTTCCTCAGGGAGCAGCAGTATGGCTTTTCACGAATCGGCCACTACGACTTAAGTTTGGGGACCGTGTAGCGCATGCCACCTTATCATCTGTTCGATTCTACTTATCGTTGGAGCAGGGAAGGGTTTGCTTTCGTGCTTCTGACCCCAAGATCCACATAGGTCCTGTTTTCCTTTGTGTGATGGAAAGGGCTCATTTTTCGTGTTTGGTGCAGCGATCACGCACAATTTATGGAAGGATGAGGCAGCTAAGAAGAAGTAATCTAGCATCCCAAATCCCAACCTTCATATATTTACATCCTGGGTGAGTGTGGTTGGATGTGTTATGCATTCACAATCATATTAATCTAGTGTCATCGTCACCAGTCATCACCAGTACTATCACCATTATCATCATCATCATCATCATCATCATCATCATCATCATCATCATCATCATCATCGTCATCACCATCACCATCACCATCACCATCACCGCCCACCACCACCACCACCACCACCATCATCATCACCACCACCACCGTCATCATCATCATCATCATCTTCATCATATTCGCATCACTATCCCATCATATTCGAATCACTATTATCCCAAATGTGTTGGGAGTAGGGGGTGGGAGTTTGGGGGGGGGGGGAATGGGAAATTGTGTACCCCCTTACCCCCACCCGCATTTTCGCACCCCTGCCGGAATAAATCATGGTTTGCGGGAACCAGGAGGAGTTGGGAGCTCATATTTGCAGGGTGGCTAGCCCCTAACTCGATACAGGTATAATTTTTTTTTTTTTTTTTGGAATTCGCGCAAATATTTGCGTTAGGGGAGTGTCCTGAATGCCATAATACCTTGGTTTTTCACCCCATTTCTGCACCGCTCGGAATAAATCAAGGTTTGTGGGAACCAGGAGGAGTTGGGAGCTCGTATTTGCAGGGTGGAAAGCCCCAGACTCGATGTTGATGCCAACATAGTTTCTTTTGGGGGGAATTACGCAAATATTTGCGTTAGGAGAGTCTCCTGAACGCCAAATTCCTTTTCTTTAGCCCCATTTCTGCAACCCTGTCGGAATAAATCATGGTTTGTGCCAGGAGGAGTTGGGATTGACAGGGTGGCTAGCGCCAGACTCGATGTTGATGCTGATACCATTTTTTTGGAATTCACGCAAATATTTACGTTAGGGGAGTATCCTGAATACCAAAATTCCTTGTGTTTTTTTTTGGAGTACTTGGTACCTCAGGCAATTGAACGTACCCTGTCGACGGGGAAGGGGGGAGCCGGGGGGGGGGGGGGGGGGTGCGTCCGGGGGGCCCTCCCCCGGAAACCAAGCCCTGTAATTGTACGTACCTGAAGCGAATATATGCCGGCACCAAAATGAACGGCTCGGAATGATTCAAATTTCTGAGGGTTGTGCCAGAAGCATTCATGCCGGTTACCTCCGGCAATCAAACGTACCCTGTCGGCTGTGGAAAGGGGGGTCCGGGGGGCCTCATAAAAGATCTTTAACTCCGTCATGCTGGTTGGTAGCCCAGGACCCCAGTTGTCTGCAAATTGTTATGGATGAGGTTTTGAGGCAGTGCTAGCCATGCTTGGTGTATACACTTGCACATTCGGCGACGTTTTGCATGAGGTTACTGGAACTGCGGAGTAACCTCGGCTTAGTGCGGTCTTGCCCTCAGGAGCTCCACCGGTGGCCTTGCTTACCAGTCGAGAGACTGGCCAGCCAAGGGGGGTTGGAGTTGGAGGCTTACGTCCGGACACAGATCGTGCCATGCGGCCCCCCGGACCCCACCTTTCCCGTCGACAGGGTACGTTCAATTGCCGGAGGGCGCCTGGTGTGGCTGCCACCCGCGAGCAAAACGGGTACGTACAATCGCCGGGCTGGGGTTCCCGGGGGGAGGGCCCCCCGGACCCCCCCTGCCTTCGACAGGGTACGTTCAATTGCCGGAAGCACCGGCAAGTACTCCCAAAAAACAAGGAAATTTGGCATTCATGACACTCCCCTAACGCAAATATTTGCGTAAATTCCAAAAAATTATATTAGCATCAACATCGAGTGGGTTAGCCACCCTGTCAATATGAGCTCCCAACTCCTCCTGGTTCCCACAAACCATGATTTATTCCGATGGGAGAGCAAAAAAGGCTAAAAAAACAAGGAATTTTGGCATTCAGGACACTCCCCTAACGCAAATATTTGCGTGAATTCCAAAAAATTTATATCAGCATCAACATCGATATATTGGCTCCCAACTCCTCCTGGTTCCCACAAACCATGATTTATTCCGACAGGGGTGCGAAAATCCGGGGGGGGGGTGCACAATTTTTATTTTCCCCCTCCCCCCAAACCCCCCACCCCCTACTCCAACACCTTTCAGGGATAATAATATTGTATTGATCTGTCATGGCCGAGCCCAAGGGCCATGCGCCTCCCTCCCTCGACCCAACAGTCACGACAGTGAATGCTGGGGAGGAAAGAGTGACTCTAACCATCCCTGAATAGCTATCCGCTCAGCGTGTCGGGTACCTTGCAGGGAATCAACTGCAAATGACTCATGTTCCCTATGAGAGAGTTCCACAAGACTGGGTATAAGTCGAATGGAGGTACTCAAGGGAGTAGCAGACATTTCATGCGGTCTGCCAGCGCACGAGGACGTTTTGCGGTAAATGTCTTGGACGCCTCGAAACCCGTCACCACCCCTAGATCGCGGAATGTATTTACCCCTTTGATCCCACGTGGTGTATGTCTTATGAAAACAACACAACGACGGTGAACCCACAACGACACAGCCTTGGAGCCAGTGGGAAGAGGCCCAACCACCTCTTCCCGTGGGGTGCCATACTGTGAACCCCTCCATAATAATAATAACAATAATAATAGTGTTACTGTTTCTCTAAGCGTACTGATGCAGCTCCCCTCGGGAACCCCAGCCCGGCGATTGTACGTACCCATTTTGGTCGCGGGTGGGACCCACACCAGAAAATTGAGGTCTTGTGCCACCAGCCGCCGTTTGCGCACACCAGAGGGAGTTAGCGGCTGATATTTGGTGTATCTGACACTTCTTGATGAGCTCTTTTCGAAAATATAAAAATTGTGGCGCCGAGTGGCCTACACACCGGGAAATTGTTGTTTTTGCGCCACCAGGCGCCGTTCGTGCACATCTGAGGGAGTTTGAGGCTGATGTTTGTGTACCCGACACCTCTAAATGCGCTCTCTTCGGAGATAAAAAGTTTTGGTGGCGGGTGGCACAAAAACCAGAGATTTTAGGTTTTTATGCCACTAGATCTTACACTTGCGTTCTGCTGGTACCTCCGGCCATTGAACGTACCCTGTCGACGGGAAAGGGGGGGGGTCCGGGGGCCCTCCCCCCGGGAACCCCAGCCCTAGGATCGGGGGGTGATGCCCAAACCATCCTTTCAGGTGTTGGCGCAGCCCCTAGTTATTATTATTATTATTATTATTATTATTATTATTATTATTATTATTATTATTGATGATAAAAACTTAGTCACGCTTGTTTATCAGAGCTCCAGCCCAGTGGCTTTACGGCGTTAAACTGTGATGCCAACTCAAAACCATTTGGTGGATGATGCTGGGGAGGAGGGTCGTTGGGCGCCTGTCGAAGATCTTAAACTCCGCTATGCCGGTTGATAGCCCGTGGACCCAGCGGATACCAAATTGTTTTGGGTGGGGTTTTGAGGTAGTTCTAGCAACCATGCTTGGTGTACGCACTTGCACATTCGGCAACGTTTTGCAAGAGTTTGTTGGGACTGCGGAATAACCTCGGCTTAGTGTAGTCTTGCCCTCAGGAGCTCCATCGGTGGCCCCTATAATCAGTCGAGAGACTGACTAGGTGGGGATGGAGAACCTCGAGCAAAGGCATGGAGGCTCATGTCCGGAAACGGATGGTGCCATCAGCTGCATCAGTATGCCTTAGAAGACACGTATATTATTATTACTATTATTATTATTATTATCATTATTATCATTATTATTATTATTATTATGGAGGGGTGCACAGTATGGCACCCCACGGGAAGAGGAGGTGGTTGGGCCTCTTCCCACTGGTATCGAGGCTATGTCGTTGTGTTGGCTCCGAGGCTATGTTGTTGTGTTGGTTCCGAGGCTATGTTGTTGTGTTGGTTCCGAGGCTATGTCGTTGTGTTGTTGTTTGTAAGACATACACCACGTGGGATCAAAAGGGTATTTACATTCCGCGATCTAGGGGTGGTGACGGGTTTCGAGGCGTCCCAGACACTCACCGCCAAACGTCCTCATGCGCTGGCAGACCGCATGAAATGTCTGCTACCCCTGTGAGTACCTCCATGCGGGACCTTGGAGCTCTCACGCGGGAAAGATCAATCATTTGTAGTTGATTTCCTGCAAGGTACCCGACACTGTGCGGGTAGTAGGAACTTCCTCTTGGGGCTTTCTATGCAGGATGGTTAGAGTCACTCTTCCCTCCCCAACATACTGTAGTCCCTGTTGGGTCGAGGGATGGAGGCGCATGGCCCTCGGGCTCAGCCATGACAGATCAATATATATTATTATTATTATTATTATTATTATTATTATTATTATTATTATTATTATTGGCCCTGTCGCCAGTTCGATTCCCGTCGGTGCCACCAGTATTTTCATTGAACATACCGGTCCGTCTGGACCAGTATTTTCATTGAACATACCGGTCCGTCTGGAAGTGTTGGAACTGCCCGTACGGGGGTGTCATTAGAGCCTATCGTCAATTCTTCGTACTCCCCTCACGGGTGAGACGATGGAGGCGCATGTGCAGAAATGCATCAGCCATTGACAGAGAAGCACTATTATTATTATTATTATTATTATTATTATTATTCCAGTCGAGTCTTTGGAGCGGAGCCGCGTCACCGAACGGTCCCGTGCTACCAATGGAGGCACATGTCCGACAGGATCAAAGGCCAATTGACTGATAAGTCTATTATTATTATTATTATTATTATTATTATTATTATTATTATTATTATTATTATTAATGGAGGCACATGTCCAGGATCTGGATCTGATGCTATAGTCTGAGGAAGCCTATTATTATTATTATTATTATTATTATTATTATTATTGGACACCGTGATAGCCCAGTGGTCAAGTTCTACCATCTGGGCCCTGTCGCCAGTTCGATTCCCGTCGGTGCCACCAGTATTTTCATTGAACATACCGGTCCGTCTGGACCAGTATTTTCATTGAACATACCGGTCCGTCTGGAAGTGTTGGAACTGCCTTTGCGGGGGTGTCATTAGAGCTTATCGTCAATTCTTCGTACTCCCCTCACGGGTGAGACGATGGAGGCGCATGTGCAGAAATGCATCAGCCATTGACAGAGAAGCACTATTATTATTATTATTATTATTATTATTATTATTATTATTATTATTATTATTATGAATATTTTGGACACCGTGATAGCCCAGTGGTCAAGTTCTACCATCTGGGCCCTGTCGCCAGTTCGATTCCAGTCGGTGCCACCAGTATTTTCATTGAACATACCGGTCCGTCTGGAAGTGTTGGAACTGCCCTTGCGGGGGTGTCATTAGAGCCTATCGTCAATTCTTCGTACTCCCCCTCACGGGTGAGACGATGGAGGCGCATGTGCAGAAATGCATCAGCCATTGACAGAGAAGCACTATTATTATTATTATTATTATTATTATTATTATTATTATTATTATGGACACCGTGATAGCCCAGTGGTCAAGTTCTACCATCTGGGCCCTGTCGCCAGTTCGATTCCCGTCGGTGCCACCAGTATTTTCATTGAACATACCGGTCCGTCTGGAAGTGTTGGAACTGCCCGTGCGGGGGTGTCATTAGAGCCTATCGTCAATTCTTCGTACTCCCCTCACGGGTGAGACGATGGAGGCGCATGTGCAGATTTGCATCAGCCATTGACAGAGAAGCACTATTATTATTATTATTATTATTATTATTATTATTGTTATTATTATTATGGAGGCACATGTCCAGGATCTGGGTCTGATGCATAGTCTGAGGAAGCCTATTATTATTATTATTATTATTATTATTATTATTATTATTTGGACACCGTGATAGCCCAGTGGTCAAGTTCTACCATCTGGGCCCTGTCGCCAGTTCGATTCCCGTCGGTGCCACCAGTATTTTCATTGAACATACCGGTCTATTTCTGGACCAGTATTTTCATTGAACATACCGGCCCGTCTGGAAGTGTTGGAACTGCCCTTGCGGGGGTGTCATTAGAGCTTATCGTCAATTCTTCGTACTCCCCTCACGGGTGAGACGATGGAGGCGCATGTGCAGAAATGCATCAGCCATTGACAGAGAAGCACTATTATTATTATTATTATTATTATTATTATTCAGCCCAATGGCCTCAAGGCGTTAAACTGTGACGCCAACTCATAACCCTTTGGTGGTAGATGCTGGGGAGGAGGGCTGCCAATATTAGCTCCCAACTCTTCCTGGTTCCCACAAACCATGATTTATTCCGACAAGGGTGCAGAAAACAGGCCAAAAAAACAAGGAATGTTGGTATTCAGGACACTCCCCTAACGCAAATATTTGCGTGAATTCCAAAAAAACTATATCAGCACTAACATCGAGTCTGGGGCTAGCCACCCTGACAATATGAGCTCCCAACTCCTCCTGGTTCACACAAACCATGATTCATTCCGACAGGGGTGCGAAAAAAACAAGGAATTTTAGCATTCAGAACACTCCCCTAGCGCAAATATTTGCGTGAATTCCAACAAAATCATATCAGCATCAACATCGAGTCTGGAGCTAGCCACCCTGCAAATATGAGCTCCCAACTCCTCCTCGTTCCCACAAACCATGATTTATTCCGACAGGGGTGCGAAAATGTGGGGTGGGGGGGGGGGGGGTACACAATTTCCATTTTTCCCCTCCCCCTACTCCAACACCTTTCAGGGATAATAATAATAATAATAATGACAATATGTATGTATGTATCGTCTGCCAATTGCTGAGCCAAAAGGCCATGTGCATCCAGTCCTCCATTCCATAAGGAAAGTCTCCACACCAATCGGTGGAATAAAGGAAGTGACGGCATAGAACATTTCTCTAGGAGCTTTACACCAATCAGCCCATGGAAAGGGACCGATGGCCTATGTACTCCCTAAATAATAATAATAATAATAATAATAATAATAATAATAATAATAATAATAATAATAATAATAGTGCTTCTCTGTCAATGGCTGATGCAAATCTGCACATGCGCCTCCATCGTCTCACCCGTGAGGGGAGTACGAAGAATTGACGATAGGCTCTAATGACACCCCCGCAAGGGCAGTTCCAACACTTCCAGACGGACCGGTATGTTCAATGAAAATACTGGTCCAGACGGACCGGTATGTTCAATGAAAATACTGGTGGCACCGACGGAAATCGAACTGGCGACAGGGCCCAGATGGTAGAACTTGACCACTGGGCTATCACGGTGTCCATAATAATAATAATAATAATAATAATAATAATAGTGCTTCTCTGTCAATGGCTGATGCATTTCTGCACATGCGCCTCCATCGTCTCACCCGTGAGGGGAGTACGAAGAATTGACGATAAGCTCTAATGACACCCCCGCAAGGGCAGTTCCAACACTTCCAGACGGGCCGGTATGTTCAATGAAAATACTGGTCCAGAAATAGACCGGTATGTTCAATGAAAATACTGGTGGCACCGACGGGAATCGAACTGGCGACAGGGCCCAGATGGTAGAACTTGACCACTGGGCTATCACGGTGTCCATAATAATATTAATAATAATAATAATAATAATAATAATAATAATAATACTATATCTGAGGCGTACTGATGCAGCTAATGGCATATCCTCAACGGACATAAGCCTCCAATACCCTTGTTCGAGGTCCTCCACCCCCCCGTGTCAGTCTCTCGCCTGATGATCGGGGCCACCGATGGAGCTCCTGAGGGCAAGACTGCACTAAGCCGAGGTTATTCCGCAGTCCCAGCAACCTCTTGCAAGACGTCACCGAATGTGCAAGTGCATACACCAAGCGCGGTTGCTAGAGCTGCCTCGAAACCCCACCCATAACAATCTGGTGTCTGCTGGGTCCTGGGCTATCAACCAGCATATGCGGAGTTTAAGATCTTTTGCGCGCGCAACGAGGTGGCTAGCCCCAGACTCGATGTTGATGCTGATATAATTTCTTTGGAATTCACGCAAATATTTGTGTTAGGGGAGTGTCCTGAATGCCGAAATTCCTGGTTTTTTGGGAGTACTTGCCGGTACCTCCGGCAATTGAACGTACCCTGTCGACGGGGCAGGGGGGGTCCGGGAGGCCCTCCCCCCGGGAACCCAAGCCCGAGGATTGTACGTACCCGTTTTGGTCGCGGGTGGCACACAACCAGAAAATTGAGGTCTTTTTGCCACCAGGCGCCGTTTGCGCACACCAGAGGGAGTTCGCGGCTGATATTTGGTGTATCTGACACTTCTTGATGAGCTCTATTCGAAAATATAAAAACTGTGGTGCCGGGTGGCGTCAAAACCAGAAAATTTAGGTTTTGCGCCACCAGGCACCGTTCGCGCACACCAGAAGGAGTTTGAGGCTGATGTTTGGTGTACCCGACACCTCTCGATGAGCTCTCTCTGGAGATCCCAAAAATTTGGGTCCGGGTGGCACAAAAACCAGAGATTTTAGGTTTTTGTGCCACCAGAGCTTACACTTGCGTTCTGCTGGTACCTCCGGCAATAGAACGTACCCTGTCGACGGGAAGGGCGGGTCCGGGGGGCCCTGCCCCCGGGAACCCCAGCCCCGAGGGGTGCACGAAGCGCACCGCAAACCATCCTTTCAGGTGTTGGCGCGGCCCCTAGTTATTATTATTATTATTATTATGGAGGGGTGCACAGTATGGCACCCCACGGGAAGAGGAGGTGGTTGGGCCTCTTCCCACTGGTTTCGAGGCTATGTCGTTGTGTTGGCTCCGAGGCTATGTTGTTGTGTTGGTTCCGAGGCTATGTTGTTGTGTTGGTTCCGAGGCTCTGTTGTTGTGTGGGTTCCGAGGCTATGTCGATGTGGGTTCCGAGGCTATGTTGTTGTGTTGGTTCCGAGGCCATGTCGTTGTGTTGTTTTTTAATAAGACATACACCACGTGGGATCAAAGGGGTATTTACATTCCGCGATCTAGGGGAGGTGACGGGTTTCGAGGCGTCCCAGATACTTACCACAAAACGTCCTCATGCGCTGGCAGACCGCATGAAATGTCTGCTACCCCTGTGAGTACCTCCATGCGGGCCCTACCCAGTCTCGTGGAGCTCTCATGCGGGGAAGATCAATCATTTGTAGTTGATTTCCTGCAAGGTACCCGACACTGTGCGGGTAGTAGGGACTTCCTTTTGGGGCCTTCTATGCAGGATGGTTAGAGTCACTCTTCCCTCCCCAACATACACTGTAGTCCCTGTTGGGTCGAGGGATGGAGGCGCATGGCCCTCGGGCTCAGCCATGCAGGACAGATCAATATATATATTATTATTATTATTATTATTATTATTATTATTATTATTATTATTATTATTATTGACACCGTGATAGCCCAGTGGTCAAGTTCTACCATCTGGGCCCTGTCGCCAGTTCGATTCCCGTCGGTGCCACCAGTATTTTTATTGAACATACCGGTCCGTCTGGAAGTGTTGGAACTGCCCTTGCGGGGGTGTCATTAGAGCTTATCGTCAATTCTTCGTACTCCCCTCACGGGTGAGACGATGGAGGCGCATGTGCAGAAATGCATCAGCCATTGACAGAGAAGCACTATTATTATTATTATTATTATTATTATCATTATATGGACACCGTGATAGCCCAGTGGTCAAGTTCTACCATCTGGGCCCTGTCGCCAGTTCGATTCCCGTCGGTGCCACCAGTATTTTCATTGAA
>WBZZ01001867.1:12500-22500 GCA_019918135.1 Paulinella micropora
ATCCTCTCGGGTGAGACTTAGGCTTGGCGCTGCGCATATTTCTCTGGATTGTTCTTTGATGAATGGCCTAGCTTACTTTCTGCCTGACAGCAAAACAACACCTGCAGTCGTGAGAAGCACTCCAACGCCTCTGCCCCGCTCCTTCCAGCTCTTGTGTACACGTGCGGCCTTTAGCCTGCGTGCATCGCATCTCTCTCCGCTCCATGGCAGCTCCAGTGTTACGGTGCTATGTGACAGCCTGGAGGCCAAGTTCGCTTGTCGTGCGGACCCACAGGAACCTTTCCTAGCTGCCTCCTTCTCGCTGGCTCATTTCCGGTTGCAGAACAGGCACTCGCTTGATTCGCACGTGAGCACCTGCCTTCCCCTTTCGCTTGATTCGCACGTCAGCACCTGCCTTCCCCTTTCGCTGCCTTTTTTGAAGGTGACTGGCTTGCTCCACCATGTCCCAGCGCGAGCCCAACAAGTGGAGCGCGTCAGTGCCTTCCCGCACAAGATCCAAGTGGCAGCTTCACCAGTCAGGCTTGTCATGTCTCCCGATACACTGTACACGCTGGCCATCTTGAGTGCTCGCATGCCAACAGAGCTATTGCGGAACGGAAAGGACGAAGACTCCAAGACCACTTCGGATTCGGTTTCGTTTCCTCTGACTCCTTTGTTGCATCCGGTTCTTTTCTTGGTCGATGTCGAAGAAGTGACTTTAGCTGTCAGGACTCTCCATGCCGGTGTACACCACAAGGTCTTGTTCATCTTGTGTAAGAATCTGCGCTGCAGCGGGAACTTGCACCTCGATGCGGTCTCTGCTCTGGCTACGACGGGCAGTACGTCAACTTCCCATTTTACCACGGATGGCATTGCCGGCATAATGCCTCTAAGCAAAACCGAAACTATTATTAGTTCTACTATCGCCGGCGAGCATGATAGGATTGTGAATGACGCAGTAAGGATGGAGAACCACACCTTGGATGCAAAAAAAGAGGACGAAGACGAAGAACAAGAGGACGAGGAGGAGGAATCGTTCCAAGACGCCTCCCAACCTTTGCCGAGAGATTCTATGCGGTTCGAAATGAGGTGGTCTGTATTCTCCATCTCTGTTCCCCTCACCATGCAGCAGCCGGATGAACGCCAGGCTGACGGCAAACAAAGTCAAGGCTGGAAAGCACAAGAAAACCAGTGCCAGGTCCGAAAACGGAACCTGCAACGACGCGTGGCTCGTATACTAGTGGCTTCAAATGGCAGCTTCGGTGGATGCCTGTTGCAGTTTCCTGACACTCAAGACTGTTTGGAAGTGAAAATGAATATACTCTTCCTTCAGGCGACGCACACCCAAGACCTAGCTGCTTTATTCCAACAACTCCAGAAGTCTTACTCAGAACCAGCCTCGGCCTTGTTGTCGTTATATACCAGCCGTGCTCACCAAGCACAGCCCTCCGAGTCCCTTGGTCTTTCCATCAAAGCCAGGCTACAAGAATTGCGTCTGGAAGCTCTTGACCTGTCTGACCTTTCTGACAACGTGGCACCGTCTATGATTATTTTTGTTCCAAACCTGTCAGTCCATTCAACGAATAATAATGATGCCGGGGAAGGAGCTGGAGAGAGTTCGTTGAAAATGAACGGACATTGCCGTGACGCATGGCTAGCCGTCGGCGACGCCTTGCACCCGTGTGAGGAAAAGGTGGAAGCTGCAAGACTCGGTCTTCTGCAACAGATTGAGACGATCCGAACACAGCACAGGCGTCGGGACCAAGGAGAAGTCAAGCTCAACCAAGAGTACATGCCTGATGATGTTGACGTGGAGGAACACGAGGAGGACTATGGTTCCTATCGGGAGGCTGTGGAGGCTGCAGAAATTTTCGCGGGAATACTAATGCGTTTTCGTGATGTCAAGTTTCAAAGGACTTTCATCGATTCTTCCGCACTTGCTGCTGCTTCCTTGGAACAGCTGCGCACACTGAAGCTTCAAAAGCAGCCTCAGTTCCAAGTACGCGTGGTCTCTGGGCATTGGTCTGTGGAAAAGCAGATGGCGCTACTAGTCCTTTTCGATCAAGTAGACCTCACAGAGGCTGCAATCCTCGCACTGGTACGCGCTTGTACCGCTATTGCCGGTGCAAAACAGGCAGCATCGCAGGAGTCCAAGGACATAGTGCTGTCGCCCATACGACTAGAAGTGACGCAACACTTCTCGTGCTTCATCTGCTTCAGTGACTACTTCCAAGAGCCTGACCCTGCACTTGCCGTAGCTCTCCGACGGCGCTATGGCACCTACGCTGTCGTGCCATGTCCAGCTCTGGCCACGGCAATCCAAAAGCATGAAGTGAAACTGAGGCTTCGCACGGACTCTTTTCTCTTGGGTCCGGATCGGGATCAGTATAATTTTGGAGCGGGTGGAGTAGCCCTGGAGGACACGAGCAGACATGCAGTGGATCCTTTTCTGTCGTGGAATAAGTTGAAGTTTGTCGAAACAATCACGCAGTGCAACGAACCGGGTGGAGAGGCAGCAAGTACTGACATGCTAGTAGACTTTGATAAAGGACATTTTCATTTGGCGGATTATCTCTTCTTTGGTGACTTCCTTAATGATATTTTGATGCGTTGGGATTCTTACAAGGCCTGGCGCAATAGTAGGAGGGGCCGCAGTAAGGATTCCCTTACCTGCACTGGTCTGGGCTTCGGTAGTGTGCGCCTTATGTTGCCTGCGTTCCGTATGAGCATAGCAGAGAGCAGTCTTGATAGGGCCATGCGCCTTAGACGATGGCTCTTGCTCTCGCAAGCTGAGAGACAGCTCGCAAGGACGAATCGAAAGATTGAACTGCGTGGGCATCAATGCCAGCCCCACGATGATAGCTTGATTGACCGGGAGACTACTTTTGGGCACGAGGTTCCAACAGGAGACGCAAGTGAATCCGCTCAAAATGGCGCAGGCAAAGAGTCCAAAACTTTGTCTTCTTCAGCCAAGAGCTTGCAAGATGACGAAGAGGGAACGGACGACGACACGCCGATCGGGCCAGGCAATCTAGCAGTGCAGGTACCTCGCGACTCAGATCCCATGGAAGCAAAGTTCGACGACGCTGTTGAGACCCCACTGGCTAGGAGGACAGCAAGCTCTTTCCTGCCCATCGAAGAAGTGGGAGGAATTGTCAAGCGATTGCTGAAAACCCCAAGATCTCTAACGCAACTGGCGTTGACGTCGACAAGTAAGAGTAGCCAGGCGCCTTCGCCCGTGCCGGAGACTTCTGAGGCCAACGACAGCTGTGCTGATGATAGCGCGCCGCCGCCCAGCACATTCCAGCAGCCACAGCCTGCTGACGAAGAGGAGAAAGAGTTTTCACCAGGCGACTTCGAGACTCAGTTGCGCAAGGCAGTGCAAGAGCTAAAGGAATATGGAGGCCATGAGATGTTGATGTGGCTGGAGTTAACGGAGTTGCAGGTGTCGTTGGAGCCAGATCCCTCCATGTGGCGCACCGAGGACATGCTCAGCAAAGTAGCACAGCTCGATTCCGATCCTTCTCCGCCGTACAACCTACGCTGCAACGATACAACGAATCAACAGCCATATTTCATGCAGCTCTGGGGCCGCACCTTAAGCATCCATGGCACTAACATGTCGTGTACCCTCCGTGAGACTCCCTTCCCTTTGCTAGCGGCAGACAGCTTCCGTTTGCAGGGCCCGCTACTGGCTGGTCGCCTTTCCTTTCCTCGTCACTTGCAATCTTCAGTAACCGTCGCACTTACTCCCTTTTCACCTTCGAACTCTGTCACGCGCATCAAGCTACCACGCAACCCTCCTTTGAAATTCTATTACGATTTGAAAGCAACACTGGATTCGCCCTTGCTAAGTTGGGGCGTTTGCCTGCAGCCCATGTTGAGCTTGCTCAGTGCTGCTTTGTCGCGTGTCTCAACCAGCAACACAAGTGGCCTTCCGCCACTGACCTGGTGGGATAACTTCCGCTACTTGGCGCATGGCCAGCTGCGATTGGACCTAAGCAAACCGAAGCTACGAATGCTTGCTGCAGCAAGCGAGCTGTCCAGGAGATCCTTGCTTTTGTTCGGTGCGCGTCTGGGACTGACCATCGAAACTGGCAAAGTGACATTGGAGGCCAAGAAGGTGGATTTGAGTATTGACGTGGACAGGCAAGAAGAGCTGGCATGTAAACGGCGAGCGGACGGCAGACTTCTGCGCGTGCCCAATCTATTTCTTTCTCTCCGCACCCGCTGGAGAGGTCGCAACTCGTTAGTTTTTCCTTTCTTGCCCGGCAAACGGGCGAGACGTCTGCCATCTCATCACTTTCTGCATTCGCAAACCCAGCCAGAAGAGCCTCAAACTGACCCATTGAGCGCGTTTCGATCGGGCGGGCTGGCGGTTGTAGTGCATGTGCTTATGCAGCCGCTGGAGGGCGAGTCGCCTCTGGACTTGGGCTATTGCCAGTGGGGACAGGGCAACTTCCTGCGCGTGCTCCGACAGCACGAGAGTAACGGCCATGCTGCATCCGAGATCCCCACACTCGGCAGGCCGCTGTCCTTCCCCAGCCCGAACAGCCCTGCCAGCACCACTTCGACAGCAGTCAGCGACTCAAGACCAAGCCCAATAAATATCTGGTCATCACCCCCATCTCATTTCAGGCATACCGCTGAGCAGCAATACGAGGACTGCGCGGCGCGAGAGGCGACAGGAGACAACGACCGGTTCACATTACCATGGGCTACACTGCGCGTCCCGGTCCTGGAATGGCTCCAGAACGCACTGGAGTTAATGTAAGTCGTTAGATTTGTGTCGTTACATCTGTTTGTGGGATGTCATAGAATTTTCAAAATCTTATTGCAGGTCCGAGCCACCTGCCTACCTCAGCACGGAGGCGCTCGCCCGTCCCGCCTTTGGTCCAGGGCCCATCTTTGTGCTCAAAGCGCCAAACCTGCCCGCTTCAGCTCAGCAAGCCAACGCCAAGAAGTACTTGCCAAGGAAAAGGTCGGACGAGCAGGAAAGAACTCTGCAACTTCCCCAGGCAAGGAAAAGGTCAGACGAACAGGAAAAGACTCTCCAGGCAAGGAAAAGGTCGGACGAGCTGGAAAGAACTCTGCAAATTCCTCAATCAGACAAGATGTCACCACCTGGTTCTTACGCGGAAGCTTCCTTGCCTTCACTGGCCACTCTGCAGCATCTCTCGACTTTGCAGTTGCTACAAATCTGCAGAGCTCGCGCTAATGGCAAAGTTCTTCAATCTTCCCTGGCCTATAATCGTGTTTCCATTGAGCTAAATCCCAAGCCTCCACCCTGCACAGCAGTGGGTACGTTCAGCTCGTTGCTGGAGGCTGTGGAGCTGCGCGCCAGCCTGCACCAGGTCCGCGTGGAGCTGCTGCACGACCGGCTCGACGACGCTGCCGATAGCACAGCGCACCAGCAGGGCCCGACCACGCCGGAAGCAGCGTCAGAAGGCATGCGCACGGTGCAGGGCATCGTGGCCCTGCTGGAAGAAGTGTCCTCTGCCGGTAGGAACTAGTGCCTTCTACTACTACTACTACTACTACTACTACTACTACTACCATGTTTACTACTTTTGCTTTTTCTTCTTCTTTTTCTCCTCTTCCTTTTCCTCCCCCCCCCCCCCCCGCCCCCTCTCTCTCTCTGTCTCTCTCTCTCTCTGCTCTTCACTCTTGTTTGTCCGTTCTCCTTGTTGGTTGGTTGGTTCCGTTGCTGCAGGGCGTTGGAGTATGCAGCAAGCGGCTACGCGCGCCGAGCTCAATTCGGAGAGCATGTCTCTGGACTGCCAGCAGGCTGTGATCGGGATGCTGGTCGTGCCCGAGGAAGGCACCTCCAAGAAGAGTGACGACGGAGTAGAACTGGGCAACTTGAACACCTGGTTAACTGACAAGCACACGCAGGAAAGCGACGTCGTGAATTTCATGGCTGGATGGGGCAACAGTCCGCCCACGCTTGAAAACCACCGGTATGTCTCTCCCTTCTCTTGTCCGTCACGAGGGAAAGATGCCGCCTTCTTCTTCCGTTTCCATCGCCTGGCCTATCGAAGCAACGATATCATTCCCTTGGCCCCGCCAGTCGCGCAGAGCTCGGTGCCCGGTGCAGACGCCGAGGCCGCCCCGCCCCCTTTCCAAATGACTCTGCGCCGCCTGGAGCAGGACCGTCGCTTCACTGCCTGGCAGGCGTTCTTTCCAGAGCTGACTGCAGTCGAAGGCGCCGCTCCTTCCAGCAAGAACACCCAGAACCAACACGCGGGTGCTGAGGATAGGAGCGCCGTGTCGGCTCAACACACGGGCTGGAAGCTACTGGAGGTGGTGGACCATTGGACCTGGCCCGGCTTGATACGCGGCCAAGGCCTTGACTCTTCTAAGCCGCTGAAAGTGCAGGGCAGGCCTGGCAAAGCGGGCCATTTCTTCATGATGGACAGCTTGGCTCTGTTGTGGACCTTGCCTGTGCGTCGAGCCATCAACAGCTGGGCTGAGATCGCCAAGAGCGCGCGGTCCATCCCCTTGGCAGAAGCTTCTAACGCGGGCAAGTCCTTGGAAGGCTCCCCACAGGAGGACGACCTGCTGCAAGCACGTCTTGATTCCGTCAGCCCTCTCCGTACCGGCATGTTCGAAGAAGGGGAGGTAAAACGTGTCCTTTCTGCTCCCCTTTGCTTTCGTTATTGAATGCTGTGCTTCCAACTTCACTGGCCGAGATACCTATGAAATGTGAGTCTTGGATTGAGATTTGCATAGCGCTGAAGCAATCGTTGATAATTCCCTCTGATTGGTTGGCAAGGGGAAGGAGGAGGCATGGATCCCGGACATGGACACCATCACGGCGCTGCAGTACGCCTATCACAAGCGCGGTGACGACGGCATGGCTTACACTGCCCGCAACAGCAGCGTGCGCTTCGCGGCCTGGCAGCATAAACTGCTGGAGGACTATGATAAACAGGGCACAGTCCGTTCCCTCACCCCTCATTCCTCACATTTTCCCAACCCCATCCACAGCCGCCTTTTTCCTTCCTGCTTTTCTCATCGCACCTTCCATATGTTTTCGGAATGAAGGTAGCGGTCGGAAGAGCTTGTGAATATTTGTGTTTTCGTGTTGTGCTTGTGTGCATGTGTATGTGAGTGTGTGTGTGTGTGTGCGTTGGTGTGTGTGTGTGTGGGGGGGGGGGGGGGGGCATGTTTCACGTTCAAAAACTGTGGCGTCTGGCAATTGGTGCCATGTGGAACGTGTGTGTGCGCAGGTGGTGGTGGAGGACACAGCGACGGCAAGTCCTTCAAAGAGCACAGTCCAGCTTACAGCCAGCAGTCTCAGCCGCACTAGCAGCCACGTCTCGTCTGAAATGAGTGTATCTGCTGAGCGTCCTGACAAAGCCAGTGGCAGCGTAAGCACGATGCCGAGTGTGGTGGAAGAAGGCGTGGTGGAAGAAGGGGTGAAATCTGAGCCAAGGAAGTCAGGCCTCGAGCGCAGGGGAAGTGAAGATAGCTTCTCCGAAGATATTGACAAGCTTTGGGGAAACAACGCTGAAGATGAGCTGTTTGTGCTGGATTTTTTTCGTCCACAGTTTAACTTTCTCTGCGATGACACAAACTCATGTCTTGTGTTGACCGCAAGTCGAGGTGCGCTCCTCTATCTTAGCAATTTATTCATCATAGATTGTTTGTGTGTGTAATGTATCCTGCTGCAGGTCGCGTTGAAGGTCTTGGCTTCCCTGTGCTGTATGACTACGGCACCTCCGGGATGGGCCTGACTAGAAAGATGCGCCGCTCAAGTAGTCGGCGTAGGCCGCGAACGCACAGCCAAGGACATCGCTCGCAGAGTGCTAGCCCGAGGCGGTCTCTTAGCCCCAGGCCCTCAGCCACCCTGTTCAGTCCCACTGAGCCTCGCAGTCGAAGCCCACGCGGCAGCCTACCTACCTCTCCCGAACCTGTCACTAGCGAATCCTCGTCGCCTCCTGCGAACGATCCCTTGACCATCCAAGTTCCCAAAAGCGACTCGTGGACGTACCGGCCCAATTCACTGCCAGACTTGTTCTCGCCGCGCTTTGATATGGTGCGCATGTTGTTGTTATGTCTTGGATCATATCTGTATGATGCCTACCCTTGTTTGTTAGCGTGAGGAGTTAGTCTGTCTTAGATCACATCTAGATGATGCCTACCCTTGCCTGAATGTTAGCGCGACAAGTTTGTCTATCTTAGATCATACCTAGATGATGCGGAGACGCTTGCCTGTATGTTAGCGCGACAAGGAGCTGGAGACCCTCTACTTCGCCAAAGAGACAGTGGTGACGTTGCAGGATGCACAGGCCTTCGTGGTTCAAACGTCGTTCCCTGATTACTTACACTGGGCGTCACATGCGCAGCTCATTGCCACGGACCTACTCGCAACCAAGCAAGCCTCCTCTACCAATTATTCTCCTTCCATTATGGAGACCAGCGCCGTGGTTTTCACTGCTGACAAATCTGTTTCCGACGCAACTGCTTCAGCTTCTTCTGATTCTTCCTACTCCAAGTTACCCTCTCTTTCCTCCTCCTCCTCCTCCTCTTCCTCCTCTTCCTCTTCTCGTTGCTTAACTTCCTTACCTTCCCCTGCCATGTCTGTTGCCTCCATCGCGTCGAAGACGTTAGCGTCCAACAAGGGTTTGCGCCGCATCATTGAGCCCTGCACCATCAGCTTGGTCTCGCATTGGCAGTGCGACGAGGACGAGGAGCTGGCGGTACGCGGCTGGCGCATCTGGGACCCGATCAAAGGCATCGCTAGGGAGCATTCCGCCTTCTCGCGCCAGCCGGCCAGACTGCTCGACGGGCCAGGCAAGACGGGCCGACCGAGCAGGAGCGAGCTGCACAAGGGCGCGGTGCGGAAGCGGGTGCTGCTGGAAGCCATCAAGGCCTACGTGCCTCGTGTTCGCTCCACCATGGATTCGCAAGAGGTCTTTTTGCTCTCAACTTGTGTCCCCTTGGTCTTTCAAGAAGTCTTGCGCTCACGTGCAGAATGTCGGTGGTTGTGCTTAGTTCTTCACGTTGCACACTGTGGTAAATTCCTTGTTCTTGGGGCCTTACGTCAAGGAAGAGGCGGAGTCACTCAAATCCAGCTCCAACCCGCCGATCCCTGAGAGCAGGGAAGTCTACACCGACCTGATTGCCTCGGTACACTCGTGCTTGCTGTGTTCCCGGCCAGCGGCGTGCGGATACGTTATGTTATGTTATGTTATGTCAGGTCATGTTTTGTTACGTCATGTTACGTTATATTACGTTAGATTACGTTAGATTACGTTACGTTATGTTTTTTTTTATGCCATGTGGTCGTGTAGGTGCTCAAGGAAGCTCCCGAAAGGCAGCTTCAGTTCCGCGAAGAGCGCGTGCTGGGTGCGCCATACATACATACATATATATACATACATAAATACATGCATACATACATACATACATACAAACATACATAGGTGTGCCGTCCTTGTCCACGCTGGGCGGGCCGATCGGGGGCACGGCGGCCACGACGCTGCTGCGGCGCGTGGAGTACTGCGTGGGACACTGCAGCTGGGGCCTGGTCTCACCCGGGGGCAAAGGCCAGGTCTTCTGCGACTCCACGCTCGAGGACCTGCGCGGCTCACACTGGTTCAACTACGACGACAGCTCTGCTTCCGAGGTCTTTGTGTTCTCTTGTCTCGAGTCATGGTTGCAAAGTTACTTTTACTACATGGTAGGTGACGATTCGAAGGTTTGCAGTCGAAAGCCGTGCCGACGAAGTCAGTCCTTCCGAAAGCGACAGCATTTCCGCTACGCTAACACCCATGTCGGAAAAGAGAACGCTCTCCAAGCGCGGAAGCTTGATGCGCATGCGGTCCAGCAAGCAAGTGAACGTGGACAAGGAATCGACTGCTGAAAATCCAAGCGCAGAGAAGCAGGTGCGATATATCGTGCAGCCCAACCCGATCCGCTGGGCTCTTAGTGATAAAAGAAAGGAGTGTTGTCTTCGGGTGCAATCGCACCTCAATCGTCCCTTCAAAGAGCTCTGCAACGTGCTGCACATGTT
>WBZZ01001867.1:27500-80732 GCA_019918135.1 Paulinella micropora
GCACATGTCCAGGATCTGGATCTGATGCTACAGTCTGAGGAAGCCTATTATTATTATTATTATTATTATTATTATTATTATTATTATTATTATTATTATTGGACACCGTGATAGCCCAGTGGTCAAGTTCTACCATCTGGGCCCTGTCACCAGTTCGATTCCCGTCGGTGCCACCAGTATTTTCATTGAACATACCTGTCTATTTCTGGACCAGTATTTTCATTGAACATACCGGCCCGTCTGGAAGTGTTGGAACTGCCCTTGCGGGGGTGTCATTAGAGCTTATCGTCAATTCTTCGTACTCCCCTCACGGGTGAGACGATGGAGGCGCATGTGCAGAAATGCATCAGCCATTGACAGAGAAGCACTATTATTATTATTATTATTATTATTATTATGGACACCGTGATAGCCCAGTGGTCAAGTTCTACCATCTGGGCCCTGTCGCCAGTTCGATTCCCGTCGGTGCCACCAGTATTTTCATTGAACATACCGGTCTATTTCTGGACCAGTATTTTCATTGAACATACCGGCCCGTCTGGAAGTGTTGGAACTGCCCTTGCGGGGGTGTCATTAGAGCTTATCGTCAATTCTTCGTACTCCCCTCACGGGTGAGACGATGGAGGCGCATGTGCAGAAATGCATCAGCCATCGACAGAGAAGCACTATTATTATTATTATTATTATTATTATTATTATTATTATTATTATTATTATTATTATTATTATTATTATTAGGGAGTACATAGGCCATCGGTCCTTTCCATGGGCTGATTGGTATAAAGCTCCTAGAGTAATGTTCTATGCCGTCACTTCCTTTATTCCATCGATTGGTGTGGAGACTTTCCTTATGGAATGGAGGACTGGATGCACATGGCCTTTTGGCTGGCAGGAGATACACACTATTATTATTATTATTATTATTATTATTATTATTATTATTATTATTATTATTATTATTATTATTATTATTATTATATATACGTTGGTCATTACTATTTCAATTTAATGCACCGTTACTTAGGTACTTGATTTGTCAATAGGCTGGACAGTCAATAATGCCAGTGTTAACAGAAATGCGTAAGACCTATACCTAAGTTAGTCAGTCTGTGAAGTGGAAGTCAAAGCGTCAGTTCTTTTCTTATACGAGTTATTAAAGTGCGTTTCCATACTGCGTTGGTAGTCCTGCTAGGTAGCCCGGATAGACTCTGAAAGAGGTCGGTAAAGGTTCCACGATGGGTAGCTTCCCAAAGCTAAGATTCCACGCATGCTTACGGCCCTCCAGTCAATACATAAGTGCATCCTGTAGTGCCCCCAACGATAGCTCGTAAAAAGTCGGTAATACAACCAAACACAGTCCTCAAAAGATGAGAATGATGTCTCGTTGTATTAGCTCAGTGAAGCCAAAAAGGAAAACGGCAACAGACCAGGAATAAAATGGCATCAAGTCCAATCCGGACAAATAATACTGAAAAACAAGCTGGTGCACATGTCACCAGGAAAAGGTACTTTTTACCGGCTATCCGGGGGGTGATGCCTACATTACCCCCTCCCGGGCCCGATTTTATGACGGAAATAGCATTTTGGTCATACACCTTCTGATTTCTTTCTGCAAATAGTATGCGCTATGGAGTCATGCCTCACAGCGCATCGACCCACGGATAGACGCTAAAAGACGATAAATATATCCTCATACGGCACATCGCAAAGCGGATTCTCCAGCCATTCTTGTAGATTTTTGAACTCCTTCCCCTCAATCTCTTTTTTTTTTTTTTTTTTTTTCGGCAGTATGTCAAGAACAAACGTACTATTAATAAAAAATACAAGCAACGTGGTGCTGTAGTACGATTCCCCCTTTGATCTCCTTCTTCTTCTTATCATTATCATTATTATTATTATTATTATTATTATTATTATTATTATTATTATTATTATTCACAGGGAGATCGTAAGTACATTGTCTTTTTTCAATGACATACCCTTGTATAAGGCGGATATCCTATGCTATAGTATTAGGGGGCCAGTCCTAATAGCTATATCCGAAGTCGAGGTGTATGTACCCGACCCTGCGATATACCGACACAAGTAGAGATTGACCGTGCTCAGGTACGACAGTATATAATCTATCGTAAAAAATAATTTAATGAAAGTTTCAGAGAACATTTCATTTTCGAGAACATCATCCCAGGACTTGGAAAGGGTCATACCCGGGAACACCATCGCTCAATACACTAGCGATCCCCGTATACGGTGTAGTATCATCGTCGATCGACCTTTCGCACTCGTATGTTGCGATCGAATGCCAAGTTATATCACTGAGTCTTTTTAATATTCATATTGATAACTGATGATGCATGACCAAATCATGATACGCCGTGGGCAATCAACCAGCTTGTTTGAGACGCATAAAGAAAAATAATTTCTTTGTCACTGCCTTCGTCGTCTGGCGCGGATTTCTTTGCCTGGTGGAGGACCACCAACAAAAGTCAGATCAAACTTTGACTGTTCGAGAATGTCCCAGATCTTATTAGGGATTCCGCCCAACGATAATTCAAAAGGGATATCAAGCACTCCTCTTGGCAGTGTCTGAATGGTCCTCGCAGTGTAATCCTTGTCTCTGGGAGTAATTGTATCATCCCATGTCTCGAGACTTTTTGCGTCTTTATATACTGGCAGATAATGTCTTGCCTTTGGATCCTCAACCGGGTCCATACTTCTCCAAAACTGGAGTATCGGTTGTACTATTTCTGCGGCTGATGATATTTTGAGTGTCCGTGTGACACGCATCTGTCGTGGGACCGCCACGACCCGCATCAAGTATAAGTCTGAGAGAGTGTCATCAGCGACATGTTGTTCAGCTGGTCTCATCAGATAGAAAGCATCTTTCACCCATGCGATGGTTGCTATCGCATCGCCTTCCTTCCATCGCTCATGGACAATCTCAACGTTGCCCGCGTTTGGGTCAGTGTCCGTCCCCTCCTCCTCCTGGTGGACGTCCTTTGATCCCATCGACCTCATCGCCTTCCTCGGTTGGTCGTTGATAAGATCATTCCGCGCTCTCCTTAGCTGCGCCTCTGTGATCTTCTCCTTCTTTCCGCTAGGCTCTCGCGGAGACTTGGACTGAGTCCCCACCGCGCTTATGCGGTCAGTCTTCTCCTTACTGTCCACTTCACTCTCCTCCTTCTCAGCTATCGGTGCCCGATAAGCATCGTCTTGGTCTATGCCAGCCTCCTTGTGGATGGGCGGCACCTCTTTGAACTCGTCCTCCATCCGTTTTAACGCCTCCTCAACGGATTCATCTTCCAATAAGAAAGGATCATACTTAATCAGCCTTCTTACATTCACAATTTGCACCTTCCCTCTACCCCTGATCTTGTAGTTCAGAGGTCCCGTCTGTTCCATAATCTGATAAGGTCCTTTCCAGTGAGTGAACAGCTTAGAGCTGACTCCTTTCGGGCCCTAAGGATGGTACAACAGTACAATATCCCCAACCTGGAATTTGATCTGATCCAAGTGCGCTTGTCGCACCCCTTCGGCATCAGTCTTTCGGCGCTCCGCCTCTCTATGCGCCCTGACTATTTGTTCCGCCTCCATCTTCACTCTAAGTCTCATCCCAAACAACTCATCGGCAACCGCCCAAGTGTCTTTTGGGTGAAGGAGCGAAGTCGGGATATCAGGCTCACGCCCATATACTAACTGATATGGCAAGATTGAGCTCTTCGAGCCTCCTAACGCCGTAGAGGTAGACAGTTCACGCAAATGATGGTGCTGCCTCGACCCATGCTCTTTGATTCTCCTTCTTCGTGCAATACATCGTTAGTGAGGCTTTAAGGGGTCTGTGTACCCGCTCGATTTTCCCATTTGCTCGCGGGTTATAGGCAGTAACATATTGCCATTTCATCCCGTAATACTTAGATAGTTTGTCGATGACCTCGTTATTAAAGTCTGAGCCTCGATCAGAACATATCTTTCTTGGTACTCCGATCTGTGAGATGATCCTATCGATCAGCGCCTCGGCCGTCGTCTTGCCGGTAACGTCTTTGACAGGGATGATCCACACATAGTTGGTGGCTCTGTCAATAGCCGTGAGGAGGTATTTGTAACCATCCTTCGATTCTGGGAAAGGTCCCACATGATCAATGTGTATAAACTCAAACATCGCCGCATGAAGAGGAAATTCGCCAATCAGGCCGAAATTTGCCTTCAGTGGTGTTTTGTTTATCTTGCACGGGATGCATGCACCCACCGCCTGATCTATCTCCTCCTTCATCTTCTTCCACCAGAATCGCCTCGCTACGAACATGTGAGTTCGTTGTCGACCCGGATGCGCCAAAAGTGGGCAATTGTGGGCTGCGACAAATATAAATCGTCTCAGAATCTCCGGTACCCAAAGGGTCCATTTGTCCGGCTGTGACGCATAGCGACCGTGAAGGCCCTTGTACCACAGTAGACCATCTCTCCATCCCATCTCCTTCATCTGATCTTTGATCGCTTTCGTCATCTTCAGCTCATCCGGGTTGTAATATAACTGTATGAGTTCCTTAAACTCCGGATCTTGAGCCTGTTGTTGCCTCCATGCGGTAGGCGAGGCTATATGGATAGTACCATCTTCTAGCCGTATCCCGATTCTTTCCGGGTCATCGTCTAGGTCACTTCTCCGCTCTTGAGGAGGCTCCGCATAAACATCCTGCGTCTCCTCTTCCTCTCTTATGTTCGCCTTCGCATTCTCATATACCTCATAGGACCACTCAGCGTCCTCCTGGGTATGTAGCTCACAACATATCCCGTGATCCGGGCCTTGTGGACTGTACCGTAGACCTGTGCGGTCATATCGGACTCCACTCGCCATCTCCATCGCCTCAATGTGGCTGACCTCATACACCTTGTCAGTGGACAAGTCTTCCATCTCCACCGTGGACACCAACGCCGATACTTCTGAGTTAAACTCTAGCCTAGAGAGGCTATCAGCGACCACATTTCGCTTTCCCGGTAGATGGACCATTGTAAAATCGAAACAAGACAAGAACGCTTGCCACCGCGCCAGCCGTCCAGTCTGTTCATGATTCATCAACCATAACAGGTTATGATGATCAGTTCTGACAGTAAATTGAGGTCCCCCCCCCACAAATACTCTCTGAGCCTCTTGAGGGCCCACACCACCGCTAACGCCTCTCTTTGCCTTGTGCAATAGTTTCTCTCCGCCGCACACAACTTCCTACTACTAAACATGATTGGGCGTAATTTCTTCTCCTCATCCTCTTGTTGTAATACAGCCCCAATCGCAAACTTAGATGCGTCTGTATCGACTACGAATTGTTTCGTAAAGTCGGGCATCGTTAACACCAGTCCTCCGTCTTTCGGGTCTTTATAAATAAGATCTTTGAGCGCATGAAACGCTTGCAAAGCCTCTTCGCCCCACTTCTCAAAGTCTCCAAAATCTATCATTTTCTCCACTTTAGCCCGTGTTGCACCCCAATCGGGTATAAACTGGCTATAGTATTGCGCCATCGCAAGGAATGAGTGCAATTCAGTGCGGTTCTTTGGTATCGATTCATAATCTCCTCCCTCTTCTCTTTGGATATCGAGACTCGATTATGGGAGATCTCGTACCCTAAGTATGTCACACTCGTCTTGGCAAGTTGACACTTCTTTAGATTGCACTTCAGGCCAAAAGCTCCGATGCGCCTGAATATATCGGACAAATGATCGATATGCTCCTCCATTGTGTTAGAGTATACGATAATGTCATCGATATAGCAAAATGCATATTCTCCCGCCTTCTGTCCCCGCCTTCTCATAAAGCCTCCGTCAGACAAATCATCGTACTGACTGCTCAATATCTTCTGCATCGCCTTCTGGAAAAGTCCTGGGGCTTGCTTGAGGCCCATCGGAAGCACTTTCCATTGGTATATTTCCATACCCACCACAAACGCCATCAGCCATCTGGACTTTTCCTCCAGTGGTATCTGCCAGAAGCCATTCTTAAGGTCAATGACCGAATAGAATTTTGCATTCCGCAGTACTCTCCTTCCTTATTCTAATGTCGGGAGAGGATTTCTCTCTTCCTCCAGCACCTTGTTAACACGAGCATAGTTAACTGTCAGGCGCCATTCTCCTCCTGGCTTCGGCACTATTCTCGGTTGTGAGACTATTGGAGATGTTGATCTCTCAATAAAGTCCTCATTGAGCAGCTGTCTTGCTAGCTCCTCCGCTATCTTCGCCTCATGTATACTCAAATTCGCCCTTCGTGGTGCCGGTGACGGCTCCGCACCCGGTATTTTGTAAATAACCGCAGTGAAATCTTCAGGCTTGACACCACCTGCATGTGGAGGGTCAAAAATTTCCTTGTTCGCCTCTAATTTGGCTTTTAAAAGCTCCTTCTCCTTCTCCGTGCCTACTCCTTCTTCCAATATTTTCCGTGCCGCCGCTTGAAAATCTTCATCAGACATCTGCTTATGTTGCTTGAGGGGTTCTCTGTCCTCCTCCAAGCCTAAGTCCTCTTCCGAGACATCATCTAGGCCCGTCTTTTCATACGTGACCGTGTCCGGCTCATCATCTTTACCGAGCTCCACCAGCATGTCAATGAGTCTCGCGTATTGCAAAGGAGCTTTACGGGTGTAGAAACCATCAAAGCATGTGAATGCTTGCGGTATCAATTTCAACTTGTCGAGGTCTCTGAGCTTCCGCTTGTATGCACTGCTCTGCTCACGAGTTCCCATACGACAAGCCACCACTAGCTGTTGCTTGCGAGAGGGTACCGGTATAGGATGATCAATAAGCCGGTCCCTTATTTCCTGCGCCCATATCGCCTTCTCATTATATGGCAGGATAATAGTATACGGCTTATTATTTTCGAATAAAGTCCGTAAGCATTTCTTCACTTCAGACAGTGAACGCGGCCACGTGGGCTCGTCACCCCAGAAATCAGTAATAAAACTTTTAATAGTTTCTGGTGGAGTATCCGCGATTCGCCCCGTTCTCCTTGGTACAAACGCCTCCCTTTTTTCTTCTCCTACTTTCGCATGGAAACAGTATCCGTTAGTAATATGGACATCTGTTCCTACTCCTTCCGCGAATCTCGCCAACGACGGGCTTCTTTGTGCGACACATATAATCTCCTCCTTTCGCTTCTCGATTAAGTCATCAATAGACTTTTTGTCCCAATGGCATGTCGGAACTGTGACAGTGCACACTTGGGATTCCCAATTGTCGGTCCAGGACAGCTCATCCGGTCTTACGACATGGGGGTGAACGTACACCTCAAGTGCCTCATGTGCGATGGCCATCTTTTTGTGATCCGTCGCTAGACTCAGCTCATAAGCCTCATAAGAGTCAGTAGCGTTGAAGGGATCAATATCGTTCTCTTCTCCTCTTTTTACTCCATATATCACTCGCCGTGCGGCGCAATCAATCACAGCCCCCATCGTAGCCAATTGGTCATACGATAGTAATATTGACCCGTGGTAACCGGGGACGTCATAAAGGTCCATGCGGTATACTCGTGCGGATTTTAATTTAAAGGTCAGTGTGATGATTCCCGTGATGACCGTCCGGCTACTCACTCCCTTCAGAGTGCCAGTCGAATTTTTCATATTTCCGTCCACCCAGTCCCGGTATCGATTAAAAAACTTCCGGCCGACAATATTAATATTCGCCATCGTATCATTACCAACTTTTAATATTGTCTTCAATGTTTCACAATAAAGTTCCGTATAACACAGAGCATCGGGCCTGTGTATATTGACTGCGAGAACAAGAACTTTACGTTCTAAATTTTGGAGTCTTGTCTCTACGTTTTTCAACTCCTCCTTCTTCTCCTCCTGCTTCACCTCATTAACATTGTTATTATTCTGCGGTACTGGTGCGTTTACTATGTGAGCGACATTGTCTTGTGGCACTTGAGTACACACATTGTCTTTTTGCTCGCCACCCGCCGCGATCGTACACATTGAGTCTGTTCGTGGTTGTTTGCTTGGCCGAGGCGATACGTCTGCCATTGGCCTCCTCGCCTCCATCGCAAGTCTCGCCTTCCTATTTGCATCAGTTATCATTGGTAACCGTGATGTATGAACGGGTATGAGACTACCTTGGGGCTGCAGTCTCTGTGTACCCACATCTTTGTATTCACATAGAGGAAGCGTTGGCCCAGTCTGCACAACAGCATTAGAAAGCACTGTGACTTTAGGGTTAAACTTCACAGTCTTCTCCTTCCTCTCTTCTTCCCCCTCCAGTCATTCCACCACCTCGAAACGATTACCTTGAGTAGTGTCCGGGTGGGATGACGTATCGGTCTCCGAGGCAGTGTTGTAGGCCTGAGCTCGACCGAAATTCGGGTTGGAGCTTGCCCATGAGCCTCCTCCTCCTCTTGGTGGGGGGGCTGGAGCTCGAACAGCTCTCCCTCCATAAGGGGTATATCCCCGACCTCCTCCTCTTCCTCTCTGAGGGGTTCCTTGCCACCTCGAGGCTCCTCTCCATGTTCCTCCTCCTCGTCCTCCTCCTGCTCCTCCTCCTCGTCCTCCTGCTCCTGCTCCTCCTCGTCCTCTTTGAGAGGCCTTTAAGTTCTTTTGTCTCTCCCTTTCCTCCTTCTTCTCCTTCATCCTCTTCATGTAGGTAATGATTGCCTCTCGTAACTCCTCATCATCACACATATTGGCATACCAACCTTCGTTCGCAGCGGCAATCTGAAGCATGTTGAAAAGGCCCGGTTCCTTGCCTTCCGTCCTGCTCAGAAAATTTGCCCTTGCTGTTGGGTTCTGCCTATCATGATTGAAAGAGCAGTCTCTGTTCTCCATCTGTGCCTTACACTGCAAGCCCGCGAACCACCTCCAACATGCGGTCTTCAGGTCTGGCTCTCTCTGTCTCTTCCAACCGGCAACTCTGTTTGTGTACGTGGCTTGTGCGCCAACAGGTACACCGCCTGCCTGTGCCGTATGTGCCTCCGTGAGCGAGTCCATGTTTGAGCATGCAGTCATCACTTCTTGAAACAGTGCTGACGGAGCAACGCTTTGAACCGTATTTTCGAACACGTGTGTCTCGAGGAAGTTCTTGGACTTCACTGAGCTAAACGTCGAGCATTGTTGTATGAGCTGAGTAAGCTTACTCGGGTTAACTGTGTGTAACGCCGAAAAGAAATAGAGGATGATCGACTTGCGGCCATAGAATAGCACATAGGAGGAAACTACCTCCGTAAGGGTCGCCGCCAAGCCAACAGCACTCCTCAAACTCATCGCCACTGTCTCAAAGATTTCAAATCCTATGAGAGTACCAGTGCAGAGATGCTGGTATCCATGAGATTGAAAATATGAAATGAGTGTGGCCACCGCCAGTTCACACTGAGCGTCTAGGCCTGTTGCATTGTTTCTCTTAATGTCCTCCTTCTTTCTCAAAAACTTGTACTGTGTCAGATCGAATCCCTCCGAGACTAGAGATTGGTCAAAAACAGTAACAAGGGCCTCGTATTCCTGCGTTTCGTCGCAAGGAAAATGCAGGCATTGATCTCTTTGAGCTTGCTCAAAAGCGAAGCATCAGAGTCTTTGTCTGAGCTCGTCTTGGCATATAGCATGAGACTTGCCACTCCTCCTTTCTTCCCCTTGAAGGCATTTATGATGTTCTGTCTGTCCTTCTCCGTGTTTGTGACCACCACCGTAGTTGAGCCCGGGGGTGCAGGGGCTGGTGAGGCAGGAGCTGGTGGGGTCAAATATGTCGGAGGGTGTGCCTTTGCACCACTCACTTTTGCTTTCATTCTCTCCAGTATCATCGTCTTCTCGAACTCCTCATTCTCTTTCGCCTTCTTCTTCTCAGATATCACCAGCTTTTGAGCATGAGTGATAAAGGCCACCAATTCAGAAGCAGATCTGAGAAAATTATATTTCTCCACATATTGGTCAACACCTGCTTTATTGGCGACCAGTGGTGCGTTACTAAGTGATTTAAGGACAGAGCGATCCTTGGTAGGAATCCATCTCTTCCATGTCTCCTTATGCAGTAACACACCCATCAACAGTCTGATCTTGGTCAGAACTCTGTCAGTCTTCTCTAACTCATCAATCACAGGATGAGTTTCTCCTGCTGCCTTGATGCTTTTTTCCATCTCTGCCTTCCCCTCCTCCATGGCCTTTATTTCCATCGTAAAAAATGAAATATGCCACTCGAGTTTTTCAAACCCAGATTGGTCTTCATTTTTGTTACATCGACTGCCTCCTGACCAGTCGCGAGGAATCTGGCCGTTGCTCTTGGGCTTGTGTACTGGAGGTAACCCTCACATCGTGGGCCGTATGAACGTTCCCAAATCAGGGTTTGAGTGTACACCCCAAAGATAGCATCGAGTAATTCAAGGTGGGTGTGTGAGTCCCCAAACTTGATATGCTGTATCTTCTTTCTCTCTTCTTGATCAGAGACCAGTTTGCCGAGGAGCTGTGCTGTGTTTGATAATAGGATATAGACATCCTTTTTAGCACGACTTTTCTCTCTTCTTTGATCCTGAGGGATCCACACATAGGCATCCTTCTCTCCCCCCATCTTGTTATCAAACTCTTCTTTAGTGAGGTCATAGTGGTCTTGCACCCACTGTTGTTCCTCCACTGTGATCTCCTCTCCATCACCACTATGAATCAAGTCGATCATTTTTCGTCCTCCTCCTCCCGTGTAGGCAGGTGGTAAGGGATTACCATATGCTCCTCCTCCTCCTGTCTTTTCTTGTTCAAATCCTCCTTCATCTTCGTCTCCTCCATATCTTCCTTCGTCATCCCAGCCCTCTTCTACTCCTCCTCCTACTCCTTCATCTCCTCCTCCTCCTCGTCCTCCTACTCCTCCTAGTCTTCCTACTCTTACTACTCTTCGTCTACTCATCTCTGTTCCTCCACCTACTCCTCCTTCTCCTTCTTCTTCTTCGTCATCTTGTCCGCTTTCTCCTCCTCCACCTTCATTCAATCCTCCTCCTTCATTCAATCCTCTTCCTCCTCCTCCTCCTGCTTCTTCTTCTTCCCTTCTGTTCTGCCTCCGAGAATTCACTCACTTCGGCGGTCTCTGTCGACATGATGTCGTAGTAGTGATCAACAGGAGGACAGTGTCATCTCCTATGTTTGGTTTTTGTTCGTTCGTCGGAGATATACCGTTACCGGGAATATCCGTTACCAAATTTGTCTTCAGTGGCAAATTCACGTAAACTTATTCTCGACCGCCCTCCTTGCTAATTACCTATGTAATACCATTTTTGCTTACAAGTATACTTGAGTTGTATAATACATCTTGTCTAGACATTCTTGAATCATCTAGAATAGGCAAGGCCCCCGTCGAGACCTATGTAGGCCAGCCAATTGTAGAACGGATAGCTTAGATGGAACGGATAGGTTTCGTAGCTAGGGTGCTCAAGCAGCACAGTCTGTACCTCAGAATTAAAAGGTAACCACACTGCATAAGTAAACTGTAAACACTTGGACAATAATAACGGATTAGTAATACTGGGACGCTAATATTGACTAGTTATTGAATATAGAGAGTGGTCAATTGCATCACGGCATTGCCCACCCTCTGCACTTTATAACGTTTTATTCCGGCAAGTACCGTTGCCCGTCAGCTAGTGGGTCTTCCGGCTCGGAAGATTTACAACTCTGTCGGTTAATGAGCCTTGTTCGCGAGAAGACGGGCAAGAAGAACCTTACAAACAGCATTCCTGAGCTTGAGCAGGTCTTTGAAGACCGATATCAAACTTGGGAGTTCACGTTTAAGATGGTAGCGACCTCTGAGAGCTCACAGCTAGGAGACATAGTCAGTTTCATTGCAAAGCATCCAGAGAAAGCTGAAGAGAAATACCCATGGGATGAGTCTGCATTTAGTGTAGATGAACAGTACAGTACAGAGTCAGACACTAGTGATAGTGACTCAGCAGCTCGTACAGAACTTAAGACTCATGCAACATCATCAGACGCTGAGGCCTCTATGCCAAAAGAGAGCCAAGATGCACGAATAAGACCGAAAGAACGAAGTAAGTCTAAGAAAGAAAGAAGATCGAGAAGACGTAGGTTAAAGGAACGCAAGGAACACGCAAAGGCCATGCGCAAGCTAAGCCTTTATGTTTCCGTTGCCTTCAGGCATCCAACACTCATAGCTTTATGCATGACTGTCTCGGATGGCAACCCTATACGCATGTTGGTGCTTGTCAAGCGCCTGTATGGGGGTGCCAACGCAGCAGGAATGATAAAGCGTATGCTTGTTTTTATTTCATCTTACCCAAGAGGGGACATTGAGTTGTGGTTGGACAGAAATAGGTATCTTGATGAATGTATTCAGCGCGACTACGGAGGTAAAATACCCGATGAATTCTTTTCTTCTTTTCTCTTGATGAAGTTCAAGAAGCATACAGTATTCGCGGGGTTGGATACAATGTTATACCAACTCGGTCGCGAGGACCGACTGAACCACCGTGAGGTGGAGAGAGTCATTCGCCAAGTCTGGCAAAATTTTCGTCTGAATTCTGGTCCGGAATCTCGGGTAAACCTGACTAGGCAAATGACACACAAACCCAACACAACCACACTCATTTGCAGACCGGCACAAGGTACGTTTGTAGCTAAAGAGAGCGAGGGTGAGGAAGAGAAGGGTGGTTGCTACAAGTGTGGGGCAAAGGACCATCGGCGCGCGACGTGCCCAAAATTGCATTGCACACGGTGCAAGGGCAAAAAGCACAATCGTGCTCAATGCCCTCGTGCGAACACAATGGTGTTAGCACAGGGTGAGGACAACGGGAGAGTTAGTCCGGATGACGAGAGAGTTACCGTGCTAGAAGACGTAGCTATAGATCAAGCGGATGGTCTAGAGGGAGTGGGAGAGGAAGAGCAAGGTGAAGAGGAAGACGTTGATTGGTTTGAGGGAACTGTGTTTGTTTTGCATGGTGGTGGTGGTGAGGATGTTGAGGAGAGTGATGAAGATGGTGATGCACCTGCTCCACCTCCTATCATGCTATTGCCTGCCCCCACATCATCAACTCGCAACATCGAAACAAAATATCGTACACCAGTGCAGGGAGTAGAGAGGGCGAATGTGGTGAGAACTATTTCATTGCCTTCACTGCCTACACCTATTGCTGCGGTGCCATCACTGCTCATGCCTCCACCCCCACAGAGAGAGAGCAAAAACAAACAAAAACCAACACCAAACCAAGACAGGATTGTCACAAAAACATTGGTAGGTAGGGAGATAGTCGCAGCTGCACCTGCACTGACCAACACTCCACGTCCACCACACCAACCAACAAAGAGAGAAAGAGAGAAGAAAATCACTCAACCAGTTCCACAAACAATCACAGCACCCAAAACAACAAACAAGGATAGACAGCCCGAGAAAATTTCGTGCAACAAGCAATGCTGCGGGAAAACTTCACGGGGTAAACCTTGCAAAGTTTGTTTAGGGGCCCATCTGTTCGGGTCACCTCAAAGAATGGCAGATAGGCTAATCTATCATGACTATTGTGGCTATCATGCGAGACAGAGTGCCTTTTTTCCGTTCATAGACTTAGAACAGAGCGCAACAGACAGACCACCAGCAGTTGTCAATTATCCAAACGAAAAAAAGTTACGGGAAATAGCGAAAGAATTTCTCAATATGTTCGGTAATTTACGCTGTGTAGCTGAGGGAGAGGACTGGAATTATCAACCCCCTCCTTGGGTTGCTGATCCTACCTCCTCAGCTACACTAAACACACTGACTTGGAGGTTTGTAGGTGACCTCCCACAGACCGGTCGCGGCGCCCCGGGAACTTCCCAGACCGACCTAGCTTCAAGTTTTGACGCTGCGTCTCCGCGCAGCAGGTCTGCCCTCAGCGTCCCTGAGGAAGAGGAACCGGTAAGCACCCACTCCTCCACTTCTGCCATCATACCACCTTCTGTCGTTTCACCTTACAGATTAGTCTCGAGCATTGACATGCAGACAGTTGGAGAGATAGCTAGTGAGTTGAAAAGGTCAGGGGGAGTATGGGATGAGAGGAGAGTGATCGAGGTAGGAGGAACGATAGACGAATGCTTGACTGATGTGATGAGAATACTTGACTGATGTGATGAGAGCGATTGAGCTAGTGACTGTGACTCACAACACAAGACATACCACTAGCCCATACTCCACCCAACACGACAACAAGCATTTCACTCCAACTACACCTGTCACACCCAACACACCGAACGATGATGGGATAGAGGTAAGACTAGATCCCACAGGTAGGTTTGTTGAGGTGACAGTTCCTCAGGAACTGATCACAGGTGCGTCTAGAGAGGGAATCAGTCAGTTAGACAGACAGGTAAGAGAAGTAATAACTAACCTGCAGGAAGAACTGAAAGGACAGATTCAGACTGGGATGCCTGATAGAGACTATGACCCAGACGACTCTGATGACGTCCCTGAGCTCATGTCATCAGAGCCGTCTGAGTCCCCTGAGTCTGAAGAAGAAGAACAGACGAAAAAGAAAAGAAAGAAGAAGAAGTTGAAGAAGAAGAAGAAGAAAGACAAGAAAAACAAATCAAAGAAGAAACAGGACTCCACCACAGTCATGGCACATAGTAAGCTAGTAAAGAGCAAGCATGTGTATCAAGATAGTGGTGCGACACAGTATGTCTGTCACGACGACACGATGATGAAAGAACTGAAGAAGATCAGTAAGGTAACATTCAGTACAGGGAATGGAACGAGAGTGATAGGAGAGGCAGGGTTGATGTGTGTAGCAAGAGTAGATGGAGAGGGGCGAATGCATAAATTTGCAAGAGTGCCTACTATGATCCACTCATGCCAATCAACGTTGCACCCACTGGCCCGATGGACCATTTCCATCACAGAGCAGTACTCCATCAAAATGGACAGATGTTCATCTTGAAGGGGGCACTGCCTGTGAAGGAAAAGGACATACTTGTCAGGGGGAGGCTAACTAAAGCCTTGCTATACAGATGGGATAGCCATAAGGATAGTAAGTTAGATCCTAAGTGTCGTTTCACACCTAAGGGTGCGCCTGAGAGAGAGAGGGAGGCGGGGCAACAGGGTGGGAGAACCCACGCATAAATCCCACACCCTCAGACAATAAAGGGGCAATAGTAACAGCAAAAGAGAGTAAAGTGAGTATTAATTCATCTAAACTAATAATAAAGAATGCTGTTCTGTTTGTTAAGTACCCTTCTACTGTCAAGAGAGTGAGAGTGCTGCCTGTTAGTATAGTGCATGCTATGGCGGGTCATGTAAGCTGGGAGCGGACTAAAGCTTAGCTGACGCCGTAGGCATTAAGCTAGAAGGTAGAGATGGCAGTGTAGAGAGTGCAAAAGAAGAATGTAGAATGTGTGAGCCATGCATGATTGCCAAAGCCAGCGTGTTGCCTCGATTTGCTTCCAATCATTTGCCGAGAGCAGAGAGAGTGGGAGAGATGCTGCATTGCGACACGCAAGGCCCGTGGAGAGTCATGTCACGGGAAGGTAGAAGGTATAAATTCACGGTTATGGACGATTTCTCGGGTTATGCTCTTGATTTCTACTTAAGACATAAAAATGAATTTATATCTTGCATACATAAAGCGATAGCGTTTATTGAGAGACAGACAGAGAGTAAAGTTAAAGTTGTAGTTTGCGACCAGGAATTCACGGCACCAAGAGAGATAAGTGAGAAGTATAGTGACATAATATGGAAAGATGCAGCCACTGCTGATAAAGATGGTAATGCGAGAGCTGAAAGAATAAACGGGGTGACGGGGGGGCCTGCTCGCGCACTTAGGCAGCATGCTCGATTTCCTCCCAACTTCTGGGCAGAAATGGAACATACAGCCACAGTGCTATATAATATATTACCTATTACTAAAGGACAACATAAGGGCACGTCGCCTTACCAATTACTCTTCAAACGAGCACCACCCTTGCATCAATTACGTCCAATTGGTTGCATGGGAGTGATGCACGTAGGAAAGGTAAATGGTAAAGGATCCATGCCCGGTAAGTTAGTAAAGTTAGTAGGATACGATATGCATCGCAATTTATACAGAGTTTGGGATGGACAGAAAGTCTTGTCAGGCGTTAGAAATGTCCGTTTTGATCTTAGTAGGGTAGGTGAGTCGATAGAGCCTCAGGTAGCTTGGGAAGATGCAACTGAGGGGGAGATAGACCCACAGCCAGAATTTAGCGATGAATTAGACCACAGCAACACACACGGGCTCTTAGACGCCGGGATAGCCGTAGGAACTAGCCAGGCAGTCGACATAGAAACCAGTTCCACTGATAGTCCAGTTGCACCATTCCCTCACAGTCCTACCACTACACCGCACGTAGACAGGGAGGTAGAGGATAAGGTAGAGGCCAAGCTAGAGACTGATCATGAACCTCATGAGGTTGATGCAGTCCAGGGGGAGCAAATAGACGAGCGCATGAGTATAGGGCCCTTGCCAATAGATATGAACAGCCCACACGCGCAACATGACCCCCCAACACAGTATGTAGAGGGTAAGTCCCCAACCAAGGGAGTAACATGGGAACAGAGCGACAGGATAACAGAAGCGAACATAGTCAGCGGGAAGAGAGTGAGAACTTCCAGACGGGCCGGTATGTTCAATGAAAATACTGGTCCAGACGGATCGGTATGTTCAATGAAAATACTGGTGGCACCGACGGGAATCGAACTGGCGACAGGGCCCAGATGGTAGAACTTGACCACTGGGCTATCACGGTGTCCAATAACAATAATAATAATAATAATAATAGTGCTTCTCTGGTCAATGGCTGATGCATTTCTGCACATGCGCCTCCATCGTCTCACCCGTGAGGGGAGTACGAAGAATTGACGATAAGCTCTAATGACACCCCCGCAAGGGCAGTTCCAACACTTCCAGACGGGCCGGTATGTTCAATGAAAATACTGGTCCAGACGGATCGGTATTTTCAATGAAAATACTGGTGGCACCGACGGGAATCGAACTGGCGACAGGGCCCAGATGGTAGAACTTGACCACTGGGCTATCACGGTGTCCATAATAATAATAATAATAATAATAATAATAATAATAATAATAATAATAATAATAATAATAATAATAGTGCTTCTCTGTCAATGGCTGATGCATTTCTGCACATGCGCCTCCATCGTCTCACCCGTGAGGGGAGTACGAAGAATTGACGATAAGCTCTAATGACCCCCGCAAGGGAAGTTCCAACACTTCCAGACGGGCCGGTATGTTCAAATAATAATAATAATAATAATAATAATAATAATAATAATAATAAGGAGATCAAGGGGGGAATACAGCACCACGTTGCTTGTATTTTTTATTAATAGTACGTTTGTTCTTGACATACTGCCGAAAAAAACAGAAATTGAGGGGAAGGAGTTCAAAATTTACAAGAAAGGCTAGAGAATCCGCTTTGACGTGCCGTATGAAAATATATTTATCGTCGTTTAGCGTCTATCCGTGGGTCGATGCGCTGTGTGGCATGACTCCATAGCGCATACTATTTGCAGAAAGAAATCAGAAGGTGTATGACGAAAATGCTATTTCCGTCATAAAATCGGGAGGGGGTACTGTAGGCATCACCCCCGGATAGCCGGTAAAAAGTACCTTTTCCTGGTGACAGGTGCACCAGCTTGTTTTTCAGTATTATTTGTCCGGATTGGACCTGATGCCATTTTATTCCTGGTCTGTTGCCGTTTTCCTTTTTGGCTTCACTGAGCTAATAGACATCATTCTCATTCTTGAGGACTGTGTTTGGTTGTATTACCGACTTTTTTTTGAGCTATCATTGGGGGCATTACAATCCTTGGTCTGGAGGGTACGTAGTCTCTACTTAAGGTATTTCGCAGTTTTCATATATATAGTTAGAACAGTTATCTGTTATTAAATATCGACCTATTGTATATATTACTGTGGACATTCAAGTGGCAAAACTTCCAATCAAATTTGAATTAGTGTTCAGATTTTGAATTAGTGGTTAGAAATACAATTAATTGTCAGATATTTGATTAGTGGTCGGAAATCAAATTAGTAGTCGGATTTCAACCGAACTAATTATTAATTTTTTAACTTGAAAAAAAACTAAATTTATTAGCAGGTCCGGCGCCGGCAGAGAATCATAGTATTAATATTAATAATATTAATATAAATAATGCTCGCTGAGGCTCGGCACCGTTTATTAATACAACACACTGAGCGTTGAACTGAACACAACTAAAATGAAAATCATAAATCATATTAATATTAATATTAATAACATTAATAAGCAACATTAATATTATTAATACTTACTATATAAACCCAATTATCAATATTATATATAATAATATTAATTAATATATATAATTCAACTGTATTTATACATACTTTTACACAAACACTTTAATAAGAAAATACTTTCCACTCGCAGTGATGAGTGGGAAGTCAATAATAATTAGTCTACTGATGGTGATCAAGTTGGTTGTCTCAGTAGTATTAATAACAGACTGCAAGTCTTGTCATGTCCTTACTCATTAATCACTCAGAGTCACTGTCTTCCTCATTCCCAAAGCGGCTGCCTTTCTTCTCGTTATCTGAATCAGCACTGTCCGAGGCATCCTCCGACTCTGACTCTGACGTTTCATCAGACCCAGAATCTGCACTTGTTGATTCTTCTTTGAGTTTTTGGATCAAATCAGCCTTATCCTTGCTGTTCATTTGGCTGTCCTGGTTCAACGTAAACGAATCGATGAGGACAAATTGCGCTTCAATAGTAACTTCGAATTTTTCGTACTTTTCATCATCAGGACACTCCCATGCCACTATTTCTCCTGGCAGCTTTGACTGATGAAACTTTTTCTTCAGCACCCAGGATGGTGCAAACTTTTTCGAAGCCAAGTCTTCAGCGTACCATTGCTTTGCGCTGCTTTTGCGTTTCTCACTTACACCAAAAATATGAATCGAAACTTGGCTCTTGCTGCTCACGTTTTCGGCACATAATTTCACATCCATGACCCTACCAACGTAAAATACCTCAGGCCAGCCATAACAGCGAAAATCTGCGGCGCAAAGCAATCCTAGAGCGGGTAGATCCATTTCTTGAAGTTGGGTGTTGACTGCCTGCAGCTTGTTGGGATTACGACACAGACTTTGCCACTCCAAAACTTTCGTGGAATAGATCTTGAGGCTCTTCCGTAGTATGCTGTTCCACCTTGATCTCAGTAGACTGCTGCGCATGCACGACAGGTACGGATGGGTGGGCCTGGCCCACAGAAGTAGCAGCAGCAGTAGTAGTAGTAGTAGTAGTAGTAGTAGTAGTAGTAGTAGTAGTAGTAGCAGCAGCAGCAGTCGGCTGTTGCCCCTTGACTGGAACGGATGAGCGGCCGCGGGCCTCAGCAGTAGTAGTAGAAACAGTAGCAGTGGCAGCAGTAGCAATAGGCTGTTCCACCTTCACACTTGGTACGGATGGTCGGGCCTCAGCAGTAGTAGTAGAAACAGTAGCGATGGCAGCCGTAGCAATAGGCCGTTCCACCTTGACACTTGGTACGGATGGTCGGGCCACAGTAGTGTAATGCCCCCAACGATAGCTCGAAAAAAGTCGGTAATACAACCAAACACAGTCCTCAAGAATGAGAATGATGTCTATTAGCTCAGTGAAGCCAAAAAGGAAAACGGCAACAGACCAGGAATAAAATGGCATCAGGTCCAATCCGGACAAATAATACTGAAAAACAAGCTGGTGCACCTGTCACCAGGAAAAGGTACTTTTTACCGGCTATCCGGGGGTGATGCCTACAGTACCCCCTCCCGATTTTATGACGGAAATAGCATTTTCGTCATACACCTTCTGATTTCTTTCTGCAAATAGTATGCGCTATGGAGTCATGCCACACAGCGCATCGACCCACGGATAGACGCTAAACGACGATAAATATATTTTCATACGGCACTTCAAAGCGGATTCTCTAGCCTTTCTTGTAAATTTTGAACTCCTTCCCCTCAATTTCTGTTTTTTTCGGCAGTATGTCAAGAACAAACGTACTATTAATAAAAAATACAAGCAACGTGGTGCTGTATTCCCCCCTTGATCTCCTTATTATTATTATTATTATTATTATTATTATTATTATTATTATTATGGACACCGTGATAGCCCAGTGGTCAAGTTCTACCATCTGGGCCCTGTCGCCAGTTCGATTCCCGTCGGTGCCACCAGTATTTTCATTGAACATACCGGTCCGTCTGGAAGTGTTGGAACTGCCCGTGCGGGGGTGTCATTAGAGCCTATCGTCAATTTTTTTCGTCTGAATAATTTCCATCCCCTTGAATTCTTTTGCCAACCCGAGTCTTTTGATGGGAAAGTTCATCTCAAGTTTCTCGCAAAATCTGTCATAGGCTTGCCTATTAGGAGCCATGAAAATGAGGTCGTCTACATGGAAGACGCCTACTATTCCATTCCCTATCTTCACTCCTTTCTCCATAAATATACATGGGTCAGATTGGAGTGTTACAAAGCCTAACTCTTTTAGAAGCCCGGAAAATATATCATACCACCGCTTCCCCGCCTGGGGAGCGCCGTATAATGCTTTGACGACCTTCCATATCTTTCCTACTCTCCCTAACATGGATGGATCGTGTGGTGGGCGAGCATATATGGTGTCAATCATGTCGGCATTAAGATATGTGTTTTTAAAGTCTACCCCGAAAAGTCTCCTACCATAGCCAACTGTCAACTTGCAAAGCAGCAAAACTGATCTGTGGTTGGCGCATGGCACGTATAACTGTTCAGGATTATAACTTATACCCGGTTGCAACTGGTCTCCCCTTAAGGATAAACGTGACTTGACGAACCGAAGTCCATCTTGGTCAGTTTTTACCTTATGCACCCAAGTCAATCCCACTATCTTAACTCCGGCTTTCCTAGCCTCGCTTTCGTCTCCATTGGTAGGTCTTGAACTCCGCTATAGAACGTAGCTCTCTATCTATCCCTGCCTGTAGATCTTTGAGTGTCATACCCTCTATGGCTAAGTCTGGCGGCAAATGTATGTAAAACATCCACTCACTCGCTTCTTCATGTGAAATGCAATCATCCATGTCAATCATCGCTGTAACATGATGTGTAGATGTGCGGTGTAGATCTACTTGCTAGTGTTGGAACTGCCCTTGCGGGGGTGTCATTAGAGCTTATTGTCAATTCTTCGTACTCCCCTCACGGGTGAGACGATGGAGGCGCATGTGCAGAAATGCATCAGCCATTGACAGAGAAGCACTATTATTATTATTATTATTATTCACAGGGAGATCGTAAGTACATTGTCTTTTTTAATGACATACCCTTGTATAAGACGGATATCCTATGATATAGTATTAGGGGGCCAGTCCTAATAGCTATATCCGAAGTCGAGGTGTATGTACCCGACCCTGCGATATACCGACACAAGTAGAGATTGACCGTGCTCAGGTACGACAGTATATAATCTATCGTAAAAAATAATTTAATGAAAGTTTCAGAGAACATTTCATTTTCAAGAGCATCATCCCAGGACTTGGAAAGGGTCATACCCGGGAACACCATCGCTCAATACACTAGCGATCCCCGTATACGGTATTATCGTCGATCGACCTTTCGCACTCGTATGTTGCGATCGAATGCCAAGTTATATAACTGAGTCTTTTTAATATTCATATTGATAACTGATGATGCATGATCAAATCATGATACGCCGTGGGCAATCAATCAGTTTATTTGAGACGCATAAAGAAAAATAGTTTCTTTGTCACTGCCTTCGTCGTCTGGCGCGGATTTCTTTGCCTGGTGGAGGACCACCAACAAAAGTCAGATCGAACTTTGACTGTTCGAGAATGTCCCAGATCTTATTAGGGATTCCGCCCAACGATAATTCAAAAGGGACATCAAGCACTCCTCTTGGCAGTGTCTGAATGGTCCACGCAGTGTAATCCTTGTCTCTGGGAGTACTTGCATCATCCCATGTCTCGAGACCTTTTGCGTCTTTATATACTGGCAGATAATGTCTTGCCTTTGGATCCTCAACCGGGTCCATACTTCTCCAGAACTGGAGTATCGGTTGTACTATTTCTGCGGCTGATGATATTTTGAGTGTCCGTGTGACACGCATCTGTCGTGGGACCGCCACGACCCGCATCAAGTATAAGTCTGAGAGAGTGTCATCAGCGACATGTTGTTCCGCTGGTCTCATCAGATAGAAAGCATTTTTCACCCATGCGATGGTTGCTATCGCATCGCCTTCCTTCCATCGCTCATGGACAATCTCAACGTTGCCCGCGTTTGGGTCAGTGTCCGTCCCCTCCTCCTCCTGGTGGACGTCCTTTGATCCCATCGACCTCATCGCCTTCCTCGGTTGGTCGTTGATAAGATCATTCCGCGCTCTCCTTAGCTGCGCCTCTGTGATCTTCTCCTTCTTTCCGCTAGGCTCTCGCGGAGACTTAGACTGAGTCCCCACCGCGCTTATGCAGTCAGTCTTCTCCTTGCTGTCCACCTCACTCTCCTCCTTCTCAGCTATCGGTGCCCGATAAGCATCGTCTTGGTCTATGCCAGCCTCCTTGTGGATGGGCGGCACCTCTTTGAAATCATCCTTCATCCGTTTTAACGCCTCCTCAACGGATTCATCTTCCAGTAAGAAGGGATCATACTTAATCAGCCTTCTTACATTCACAATTTGCACCTTCCCTCTACCCCTGATCTTGTAATTCAGAGGTCCCGTCTGTTCCATAATCTGATAAGGTCCTTTCCAGTGAGTGAACAGCTTAGAGCTGACTCCCTTCGGGACTTGAGGATGGTACAATAGTACAATATCCCCGACCTGGAACTTGATCTGATCCAAGTGCGCTTGTCGCACCCCTTCAGCATCAGTCTTTCGGCGCTCCGCCTCTCTATGCGCCCTGACTATTTGTTCTGCCTCCATCTTCACTCTAAGTCTCATCCCAAACAACTCATCGGCATCCGCCCAAGTGTCTTTTGGGTGAAGGAGCGAAGTCGGGATATCAGGCTCACGCCCATATACTAACTGATATGGCGAGATTGAGCTCTTCGAGCCTCCTAACGCCGTAGAGGGTAGACAGTTCATTGCAAACGCAAATGATGGTGCTGCCTCGACCCATGCTCTTTGATTCTCCTTCTTCGTGCAATATATCTTTAGCGAGGCTTTGAGGGGTCTGTGTACCCGCTCGATTTTCCCATTTGCTCGCGGGTTATAGGCAGTAACATATTGCCATTTCATCCCGTAATACTTAGATAGTTTGTCGATGACCTCGTTATTAAAGTCCGAGCCTCGATCAGAACATATCTTTCTTGGTACTCCGATCTGTGAGATGATCCTATCGATCAGCGCCTCGGCAGTCGTCTTGCCGGTAACGTCTTTGACAGGGATGATCCACACATAGTTGGTGGCTCTGTCAATAGCCGTGAGGAGGTATTTGTAACCATCCTTCGATTCTGGGAAAGGTCCCACATGATCAATGTGTATAAACTCAAACATCGCCGCATGAAGAGGAAATTCGCCAATCAGGCCGAAATTTGCCTTCAGTGGTGTTTTGTTTATCTTGCACGGGATGCATGCATCCACCGCCTGATCTATCTCCTCCTTCATCTTCTTCCACCAGAATCGCCTCGCTACGAACATGTGAGTTCGTTGTCGACCCGGATGCGCCAAAAGTGGGCAATTGTGGGCTGCGACAAATATAAATCGTCTCAGACTCTCCGGTACCCAAAGGGTCCATTTGTCCGGCTGTGACGCATAGCGACCGTGAAGGCCCTTGTACCACAGTAGACCATCTCTCCATCCCATCTCCTTCATCTGATCTTTGATCGCTTTCGTCATCTTCAGCTCATCCGGGTTCTGATATAACTGTATCAGTTCTTTAAACTCCGGATCTTGAGCCTGTTGTTGCCTCCATGCGGTAGGCGAGGCTATATGGATAGTACCATCTTCTAGCCGTATCCCGATTCTTTCCGGGTCATCGTCTAGGTCATTTCTCCGCTCTTGAGGAGGCTCCGCATAAACATCCTGCGTCTCCTCTTCCTCTCTTATGTTCGCCTTCGCATTCTCATATACCTCATAGGACCACTCAGCGTCCTCCTGGGTATGTAGCTCACAACATATCCCGTGATCCGGGCCTTGTGGACTGTACCGTAGACCTGTGCGGTCATATCGGACTCCACTCGCCATCTCCATCGCCTCAATGTGGCTGACCTCATACACCTTGTCAGTGGACAAGTCTTCCATCTCCACCGTGGACCCCAACGCCGATACTTCTGAGTTAAACTCTAGCCTAGAGAGGCTATCAGCGACCACATTTCGCTTTCCCGGTAGATGGACCATTGTGAAATCGAAACAAGACAAGAACGCTTGCCACCGCGCCAGCCGTCCCGTCTGTTCATGATTCATCAACCATAACAGGTTATGATAATCAGTTCTGACAGTAAATTGAGGTCCTCCCCACAAATACTCTCTGAGCCTCTTGAGGGCCCATACTACCGCCAACGCCTCTCTTTGCCTTGTGCAATAGTTTCTCTCCGCCGCACACAACTTCCTACTAATAAACATGATTGGGCGTAATTTCTTCTCCTCATCCTCTTGTTGTAATACAGCCCCAATCGCAAACTTAGATGCGTCTGTATCGACTACGAATTGTTTCGTAAAGTCGGGCATCGTTAACACCAGTCCTCCGTCTTTCGGGTCTTTGTAAATGAGATCTTTGAGCGCATGAAACGCTTGCAAAGCCTCTTCGCCCCACTTCTCAAAGTCTCCAAAATCTATCATTTTCTCCACTTTAGCCCGTGTTGCACCCCAATCGGGTATAAACTGGCTATAGTATTGCGCCATCGCAAGGAATGAGTGCAATTCAGTGCGGTTCTTCGGTATCGGTCGATTCATAATCTCCTCCCTCTTCTCTTTGGATATCGAGACTCGATTATGGGAGATCTCGTACCCTAAGTATGTCACACTCGTCTTGGCAAGTTGACACTTCTTTAGATTGCACTTCAGGCCAAAAGCTCCGATGCGCCTGAATATATCGAACAATTGATCGATATGCTCCTCCATTGTGTTAGAGTATACGATAATGTCATCGATATAGCGAAATGCATATTCTCCCGCCTTCTGTCCCCGCCTTCTCATAAAGCCACCGTCAGACAAATCATCGTACTGACTGCTCAACATCTTCTGCATCGCCTTCTGGAAAAGTCCTGGGGCTTGCTTGAGGCCCATCGGAAGCACTTTCCATTGGTATATTTCCATACCCACCACAAACGCCGTCAGCCATCTGGACTTTTCCTCCAGTGGTATCTGCCAGAAGCCATTCTTAAGGTCAATGACCGAATAGAATTTTGCATTCCGCAGTCCTTCTTCTAATGTCGGGAGAGGATTTCTCTCTTCCTCCAGCACCTTGTTAACACGAGCATAGTTAACTGTCAGGCGCCATTCTCCTCCTGGCTTCGGCACTATTCTCGGTTGTGAGACTATTGGAGATGTTGATCTCTCAATAAAGTCCTCATTGAGCAGCTGTCTTGCTAGCTCCTCCGCTATCTTCGCCTCATGTATACTCAAATTCGCCCTTCGTGGTGCCGGTGACGGCTCCGCACCCGGTATTTTGTAAATAACCGCAGTGAAATCTTCAGGCTTGACACCACCTGCATGTGGAGGGTCAAAAATTTCCTTGTTCGCCTCTAATTTGGCTTTTAAAAGCTCCTTCTCCTTCTCCGTGCCTACTCCTTCTTCCAATATTTTCCGTGCCGCCGCTTGAAAATCTTCATCAGACATCTGCTTATGTTGCTTGAGGGGTTCTCTGTCCTCCTCCAAGCCTAAGTCCTCTTCCGAGACATCATCTAGGCCCGTCTTTTCATACGTGACCGTGTCCGGCTCATCATCTTTACCGAGCTCCATCAGCATGTCAATGAGTCTCGCGTATTGCAAAGGAGCTTTACGGGTGTAGAAACCATCAAAGCATGTGAATGCTTGCGGTATCAATTTCAACTTGTCGAGGTCTCTGAGCTTCCGCTTGTATGCACTGCTCTGCTCACGAGTTTCCATACGACAAGCCACCACTAGCTGTTGCTTGCGAGAGGGTACCGGTATAGGATGATCAATAAGCCGGTCCCTTATTTCCTGCGCCCATATCGCCTTCTCATTATATGGCAGGATAATAGTATACGGCTTATTATTTTCGAATAAAGTCCGTAAGCATTTCTTCACTTCAGACAGTGAACGCGGCCACGTGGGCTCGTCACCCCAGAAATCAGTAATAAAACTTTTAATAGTTTCTGGTGGAGTATCCGGGATTCGCCCCGTTCTCCTTGGTACAAACGCCTCCCTTTTTTCTTCTCCTACTTTCGCATGGAAACAGTATCCGTTAGTAATATGGACATCTGTTCCTACTCCTTCCGCGAATCTCGCCAACGACGGGCTTCTTTGTGCGACACATATAATCTCCTCCTTTCGCTTCTCGATTAAGTCATCAATAGACTTTTTGTCCCAATGGCATGTCGGAACTGTGACAGTGCACACTTGGGATTCCCAATTGTCGGTCCAGGACAGTTCATCCGGTCTTACGACATGGGGGTGAACGTACACCTCAAGTGCCTCATGTGCGATGGCCATCTTTTTGTGATCCGTCGCTAGACTCAGCTCATAAGCCTCATAAGAGTCAGTAGCGTTGAAAGGATCAATATCGTTCTCTTCTCCTCTTTTTACTCCATATATCACTCGCCGTGCGGCGCAATCAATCACAGCCCCCATCGTAGCCAATTGGTCATACGATAGTAATATTGACCCGTGGTAACCGGGGACGACATAGAGGTCCATACGGTATACTCGTGCGGATTTCAATTTAAAGGTCAGTGTGATGATTCCCGTGATATCCGCCCGGCCGCTCACTCCTTTGAGAGTGCCCGTTGACTTTTTCATATTTCCGTCCACCCAGTCCCGGTATCGACTTAAAAACTTCCGGCCGACAATATTAATATTCGCCATCGTATCATTACCAGCTTTTAATATTGTCTTCAATGTTTCACAATAAAGTTCCGTATAACACAGAGCATCGGGCCTGTGTATATTGGCTGCGAGAACAAGAACTTTACGTTCCAAATTTTGGAGTCTTGTCTCTAAGTTTTTCAACTCCTCCTTCTTCTCCTCCTTCTTCTCCTCCTGCTTCACCTCATTAACATTGTTATTATTCTGCGGTACTGGTGCGTTTACTATTTGAGCGACATTGTCTTGTGGTACTTGAGTACACACATTGTCTTTTTGCTCGCCACCCGCCGCGACCGTAGACATTGAGTCTGTTCGTGGTTGTTTGCTTGGCCGAGGCGATACGTCTGCCATTGGCCTCCTCGCCTCCATCGCAAGTCTCGCCTTCCTATTTGCATCAGTTATCATTGGTAACCGTGCTGTATGAACGGGTATGAGACTACCTTGGGGCTGCAGTCTCTGTGTACCCACATCTTTGTTTTCGCATAGAGGAAGCGTTGGCCCAGTCTGCACAACAGCATTAGCAAGCACTGTGACTTTAGGGTTAAACTTCACAGTCTTCTCCTTCCTCTCTTCTTCCCCCTCCAGTCATTCCACCACCTCGAAACGATTACCTTGAGTAGTGTCCGGGTAGGATGACGTATCGGTCTCCGAGGCAGTGTTGCAGGCCTGAGCTCGACCGAAATTCGGGTTGGAGCTTGCCCATGAGCCTCCTCCTCCTCTGGGTGGGGGGGCTGGAGCTCGAACAGCTCTCCCTCCATAAGGGGTATATCCCCGACCTCCTCCTCTTCCTCTCTGAGGGGTTCCCTGCCACCTCGAGGCTCCTCTCCATGTTCCTCGTCCTCCTCCTCCTCCTCCTCGTCCTCCTGCTCCTGCTCCTCCTTCTCGTCCCCTTTGAGAGGCCTTTAAGTTCTTTTGTCTCTCCCTTTCCTCTTTCTTCTCTTTCATCCTCTTCATGTAGGTAATGATTGCCTCTCGTAACTCCTCATCATCACACATATTGGCATACCAACCTTCGTTCACAGCGGCAATCTGAAGCATATTGAAAAGGCCCGGTTCCTTGCCTTCCTTCCTGCTCAGAAAATTTGCCCTTGCTGTTGGGTTCTGCCTATCATGATTGAAAGAGCAGTCTCTGTTCTCCATCTGTGCCTTACACTGCAAGCCCGCGAACCACCTCCAACATGCGGTCTTCAGGTCTGGCTCTCTCTGTCTCTTCCAACCGGCAACTCTGTTTGTGTACGTGGCTTGTGCGCCAACAGGTACACCGCCTGCCTGTGCCGTATGTGCCTCCGTGAGCGAGTCCATGTTTGAGCATGCACTCATCACTTCTTGAAACAGTGCTGACGGAGCAACGCTTTGAACCGTATTTTCGAACACGTGTGTCTCGAGGAAGTTCTTGGACTTCACTGAGCTAAACGTCGAGCATTGTTGTATGAGCTGAGTAAGCTTACTCGGGTTAACTGTGTGTAACGCCGAAAAGAAATAGAGGATGATCGACTTGCGGCCATAGAATAGCCCATAGGAGGAAACTACCTCCGTAAGGGTCGCCGCCAAGCCAACAGCACTCCTCAAACTCATCGCCACTGTCTCAAAGATTTCAAATCCTATGAGAGTACCAGTGCAGAGATGCTGGTATCCATGAGATTGAAAATATGAAATGAGTGTGGCCACCGCCAGTTCACACTGAGCGTCTAGGCCTGTTGCATTGTTTCTCTTAATGTCCTCCTTCTTTCTCAAAAACTTGTACTGTGTCAGATCGAATCCCTCCGAGACTAGAGATTGGTCAAAAACAGTAACAAGGGCCTCGTATTCCTGCGTTTCGTCGCAAGGAAAAACCTTCATGCAGGCATTGATCTCTTTGAGCTTGCTCAAAAGCGAAGCATCAGAGTCTTTGTCTGAGCTCGTCTTGGCATATAGCATGAGACTTGCCACTCCTCCTTTCTTCCCCTTGAAGGCATTTATGATGTTCTGTCTGTCCTTCTTCTCCGTGTTTGTGACCACCACCGTAGTTGAGCCCGAGGGTGCAGGGGCTGGTGGGGCAGGAGCTGGTGGGGTCAAATATGTCGGAGGGTGTGTCTTTGCACCCTCACTTTTGCTTTCATTCTTTCCAGTCTTATCGTCTTCTCGAACTCCGCCTTCTCTTTCGCCTTCTTCTTCTCAGATATCACCAGCTTTTGAGCATGAGTGATAAAGGCCACCAATTCAGAAGCAGATCTGAGAAAATTATATTTCTTCACATATTGGTCAACACCTGCTTTGTTGGCGACCGGTGGTGCGTTACTAAGTGATTTAAGGACAGAGTGATCCTTGGTAGGAATCCATCTCTTCCATGCCTCCTTGTGCAGTAACGCACCCATCAACAGTCTGATCTTGGTCAGAACTCTGTCGGTCTTCTCTAACTCATCAATCACAGGATGAGTTTCTCCTGCTGCCTTAATGCTTTTTTCCATCTCTGCCTTCCCCTCCTCCAAGGCCTTTATTTCCATCGTAAAAAAATGAAATATGCCACTCGAGTTTTTCGAACCCAGATTGGTCTTCATTTTTGTTACATCGACTGCCTCCTGACCAGTCGCGAGGAATCTGGCCGTTGCTCTTGGGTTTGTGTACTGGAGGTAACCCTCACATCGTGGGCCGTATGTACGTTCCCAAATCAGGGTTTGAGTGTACACCCCAAAGATAGCATCGAGTAATTCAAGGTGGGTGTGTGTGTCCCCAAACTTGATATGCTGTATCTTCTTTCTCTCTTCTGGATCAGAGACCAGTTTGCCGAGGAGCTGTGCTGTGTTTGATAATAGGATATAGACATCCTTTTTAGCACGACTTTTCTCTCTTCTTTGATCCTGAGGGATCCACACATAGGTGTCCTTCTCTACCCCCATCTTGTTATCAAACTCTTCTTTAGTGAGGTCATAGTGGTCTTGCACCCACTGTTGTTCCTCCACTGTGATCTCCTCTCCATCACTATGAATCAAGTCTATCATTTTTCGTCCTCCTCCTCCCGTGTAGGCAGGTGGTAAGGGATTACCATATGCTCCTCCTCCTCCCGTCTCTTCTTGTTCAAATCCTCCTTCATCTTCGTCTCCTCCATACCTTCCTTCATCATCCCAGCCCTCTTCTACTCCTCCTCCTACTCCTTCATCTCCTCCTCCTCCTTCATTCAATCCTCCTCCTCCTCCTTCATTCAATCCTCTTCCTCCTCCTCCTCCTGCTTCTTCTTCTTCTCTTCTTTGATCTGCCTCCGAGAATTCACTCACTTCGGCGATCTCTGTCGACATGATGTCGTAGTAGTGATCAACAGCAGGACAGTGTCAGCTCCTATGTTTGGTTTTTGTTCGTTTGTGTTCTGTTCCTCCTTCAGTCGATTGACTAGTGAAGAGAGAAACTAATAGAGAGGGTAGGATAAGATTCCCTGTCCTCTATGAAACACTGTTTGTATGTTTGTTTTTGTTTGAGAAAAATAGTATTTGAGACTTTCTCCGATTTCTTGTTCTCCTTACTCAGATTACTTTCTCCTCCTTTTCTATATTGTATCTAGTATGAGGCACTTGGACCTACACACAGATAGTAATAGAGAAACTAGAAAAGCTCTCCTTGAGAAGTCGACAGTCGGTCGGATAGGTTCTCAGACCTACCTTTAGAAAACGATCAGAGATTTGCAAAAATACTCTGACGTATGTGTGAGATAATGCGGATAAATGCACAAACTAGAAGGGTAGAGTGTTGTGCTCCTGTCCCTATGCTTGTTTGTGTTTTGTGTGTGTTCCTTCACTCAGCAGTCTTCTGTCCACCTTCTTCATGGTCTCTGTGTGAGAACAGCAAGAACGACAGAGAGTTTGTATCTGATGTCTCCTTGTGAGCACACAGATACGGATTGGACTATAGGGTACGAGACACATGCTTGAGACTAATCAAATTATTTGTTTTCAACGGTGAAAGAGTTATGAGGGAGCTGTGTTGAAGTATTTGTTTTCGTCTGACGTCCCCGTGTGAGACAGGTAAGTGAAAATTCACTTTGTTCCCTGTGTGGCAAAGCAGAAAGAAATCACACTAGTGATGTGAACTCCAAATGTAATGCCCCCAATGATAGCTAAAAAAAAAGTAGGTAATACAACCACAGTCCTCAAGAATGAGAATGATGTATTGCTGTTGACATTCAAGACAACAACAAAAATTAGTTTTTCATTTTTGTGTCAGATTTTCATTTTTGTGACAGTTTTTCATTTTTGTGACAAAAATTCAAATTTTCAAATTTAACAGTAACATTTCGCGAAAATTTACGATATTTTGCGGACGAATATAGCCGTTAATTTGAAAAATTCAAATTTTCACCCAAAATCAAAATTCCAACCAAAACTGAAATTCCAACCAAAACAGAAAAATCAATTTTTTTTGTTGTCTTGAATGTCAACAGCAATATCGTTGTATTAGCTCAGTGAAGCCAAAAAGGAAAACTACAACAGACCAGGAATAAAATGACATCAGATCCAATCAGGATAAATAATACTGAAAAACAAGCTGGTGCACCTGTCACCAGGAAAACGTACTTTTTACCTGCTATCAGGGGGTGATGCCTACATGATAACTGACAGGCCGGAACGATAAGTATTGCTTTTATATACCGGATGCGCTCTTATACTTCCCTTCTCTTACTTACTCTTCCCACTTATCACTACTAACGCTAAGTTTTCTATCATTAAAACTTGGTTTCTGAAAAAAATATTCATACGATGCTATTAGAATTAAAATTATACATTAATATTCTATTGATACCTACCACTTGCAACTTTTAATTTCTATTAATATTAACGAAACATTTTCCTAAAAAATTAACAATAACATTACCGAACTGTTAGTAATATTAATAATAACGACTTGAACCCTTATTATTGCTTTTGACAAAAAAAAAAAGGCTTGGCAATATGTATGGTAGTATTTTTCTGTTAACACTTCGCAATATGAAGCTTGTATTAATATATTAATTTATTGTATCAGTCACCGTTTCAACTCTATAATCCAACTTCTTTTAATCATTTCAGGGCGGAGTAACGAAGTTTGAAATCGCTTTAGCACAGGTTGGACTCGTATATATACATGAACTGTGCAGAATATGGTATTAGTCGCCTAGCGAGTTTGTAACATAATTTTGATATCTACTTCCACAAGCCACAGCTACTCCGGTCAGGAACCACACTATCACTGACCACTGGGCAGGATGAAGCCTTAGGTCTAGGGTAGGTGAGAGTGACCCATGAGCCATCGGTCGATTTCCCTCGCTGCCTGTCTGCCTTCGGAGATTGCCCACACGACCGTGGAGGCACCTCTGCGGGAGTCTCCGCAGGTGTAGATACGAGGCACGTTGGTCCAGAAGCGGCCGAACTGCGCCTGCAAATTGCCTCGTGCATCAACATGGACACCTAAAACAAAAACCATCACGTTTTAGTCGACGAGACTTTCATCTTTGGTATATACATTCACATGCGACAATATTCAGCACACCCCCCCCCCCCAATTCTTGCATTGTTACCGAGAGAGCGGCCAAGTTTGGGATCAGCACCCAAGTAGCCCATTGCCAAAAGGATAAGCTCGCACGGAATGACTCTGCGAGTTCCTTCAATCAGCTTCCTATTTTCGTCGAACTCAACGACTTGCACACCCTTGGCAAGGCCATCTTCTCCGACAATAATACGCTCCGTCATACACTGGTACACGCGAGGATCGTGTCCGAACAACACTTCAGCCTCCTCGTGGGCGTAGTCTACTTTCTTCACGTAAGGCGCTTCGGGCCAAGGATTGTTGGGTGCACGCGAGGCAGGGGGAGTGTTCTTCACGTCTATGCACGTGACCTCAATAGCGCCCAAGCGAATGGCAGTGGCGATGCAGTCGGTGCCTGTATCTCCACCTCCGATCACCACCACGCGCTTTCCTTTCGCGTCGATCACCTGCCTGGGATCCACTTTGCCGCGATGTGTGTAGTAGCTGCGAGTGGGCGGCACTAAGAACTCCATGGCATGGTGGATGTTGGGAGCATCGCTGCCTTCCACTTTCAGAGATCGAGGGACCAGCGCGCCCGTGGCCAGCAGAACAATGTCGAACTCTTTCAGCAGATCACGCCCATCCACCGTGCTCTTTGCCGGGCCCCAGTTGTGGGCGGCAGATGTGCCATCCCCGGGAACCACATCCGTGTTGGTGTGCATGACGATTCCTTCCTCTTGCAGCAGAAAGATGCGGCGCTCGAGCAGTTGGGTCTTGGAGAGCTTAGGGTTGGGGATGCCGTACATAAGCAGGCCTCCAATGTGACTGTCGCGCTCGAAGAGATGCACCTCATGGCCGGCCTTGTTCAGCTGAGCAGAAGCAGCCAGCCCAGCAGGTCCCGAGCCCACAACCGCCACGCGCTTGCCTGTGCGTTGCAGAGGAGGACGAGGTCGGATCCAGCCTTTCTCGAAGCCCTTCTCGACGATGGCCAGCTCGATCTGCTTGATGGTCACGGCCGGGTTGCCGGTGGCGCCCATGGTGCAGGCACCCTCGCAAGGCGCCGGGCAGATGGAGCCCGTGAACTCGGGGAAGTTGTTGGTGAGCTCGAGAGTGTTGAGTGCGTCCTTCCATTCAGCTTCGTAGACGAGGTTGTTGAAGCTGGGGATTTTGTTTCCCAGAGGGCAGCCATAACTGGACTGGCAGAAAGGAACTCCGCACGCCATACAGCGGGCAGCTTGAGTACGAAAGAGATTCTCTTTAGCCTCGTAGTCATGCTTCTCGTAGATGTTCTCCCAGTCACCAACACGCGAGCCTGGTTCACGTTGCACAGGCTTGGAGCGGTCATAATCCATGAAGCCTTTCACTTGTCTGGGCGTGGCAGTCTCTGTCACGGTCGGGCGCGCACGGTGCAGGTTGTCATCCTTGACCAGGTCGGCAATAGCAGCCTGTGCAGCGCTGAGACTTTCTGGAGAATAAGCTTTCATTTGCTCAGTGTGCACTCCACGAGATCCTTCGACCTTCTTAGACTTCTTAGCCTTCTTGCAGCCTTCTCCTTCGACCTTTTTCTGTTTTTTGCTCATCTTGGCCTTCTGTTTACCCGTCTTTAAAAGGATTTTCTTTTCAGCTTCTGCAGCCAATTTTAGAAGCACTTCACGGTAGCCTTTGGGAATGACGCGCACGAGAGGAGGCTTGTGAGAGCTGGACCACTGAGACAGCACAGTCTTGGCAACCGAGCTGCCAGTCAATTCTGCGTGCTTGCTGATAAGGCCCTTCACCAATTCATATTCGCCTTCCATGGGGTTCTCCCAGAAGTTTTCGACTTGGACCAGCTCCTTGTTGACCTTGTCCTCGAAGCTGCCACGGTCGGGAGCAAGAACGTAAGCCATACCACCACTCATACCAGCTGCGAAGTTATCATCAACACCACCCAGGATCACCACGCGACCACCGGTCATATATTCACAACCGTGCTTGCCCACTCCTTCGATAACAGCATGTGCACCGCTATTGCGCACAGCGAAGCGCTCTCCAGCCTGGCCACGCGCGAAGAAGGAGCCAGAAGTGGCTCCGTACAAGCACACATTTCCCACGATGATGTTATCCTCCGGAACAAAGGGAGAAGCCGCCGGCGGGCGAATGTCGATGATACCACCGCACATACCTTTGCCGACGTAATCGTTGGCTTCACCTTCCAGCGACAAGGTCACTCCGGTCGCCAGCCAGGCGCCAAAGCTTTGACCAGCAGTTCCTTCGAAAGAGATCTTGATGGAGTCATCGGCCAAAGACGGGTACAAGCCAGCCTTCCAGACTTCGTGACTCATGATACCACCAACGCATCGGTCTGTGTTGACGATTGGGACGGGTTTAGGAGCATACGACTGCGCGCGGCAGGCCAAGACGTCCTGAAAGCCTTGCTCCTTGACAATTCCCATCTCGAGAGGGCTTCTCTCCATGGCTCGCATCTTCATAGTCTCATTGCGGGATTCCTTCCATTCATCCAAGCTGTTGAAGTTGAGACGTCCCAGGAGGTTCCCAGAGGTGGGCTCTGTGGGATGCAGTGGCGTCTCCTTGTGGAGCAGCCTGTGCAGGTCCAGACCGCGCCTCTTACGAGATGCCTGTCTCTTGGGCACCAGCAGCTCAGTGCGCCCAACAATCTCCTCCAAACGGTGGTAGCCCAGCGCCGAAAGCTCCTTGCGAACATCTTCCGCAATCATGTAGAAGAAGTTGAGCACATGTTCTGGGGTACCAGCAAACAGCGCGCGAAGCTGGGGGTCTTGAGTAGCAATGCCCACCGGGCAGGTGTTGAGGTGGCACTTGCGCATCATGAGGCAGCCCATGGCAATCAGCGGGGCGGTCGCAAACCCGAAGGTCTCGGCTCCAAGAAGTGCCGCTTTGATCACATCCAAGCCAGTCTTGATCTGGCTGTCGGTTTCCAGGATGACGCGATCACGCAGTCCCGCGCGCATCAAGGCCTGGTGAGTCTCCGCCAGACCCATTTCGAAGGGCAGACCAGCCGACTTGATGGAAGTCCACTTGGCAGCTCCGGTGCCCCCGCTGTCTCCCGTGATGGTGATGTGGTCCGCACCAGCCTTCACAACACCACACGCGATGATACCCACGCCGTACTCGCTGCACAGCTTGACCGACACCATCGCTCGAGGATTGGCAGTCTTCAAGTCGAAGATCAGCTGCGCTAAATCCTCGATCGAGTAGATGTCGTGGTGAGGTGGTGGTGAGATCAAGCCAACACCAGGGGTAGAGTAACGCGTTTCGGCAATATTTCCGCCGACTTTGTCACCAGGAAGTTCACCTCCTTCTCCTGGTTTTGCACCTTGCGCCATCTTGATCTGCATCATCTCAGAGTTGCCAAGGTATTCAATGGTTACACCGAAGCGTCCTGACGCCACTTGCTTGATGCGACTGTTGAGCACAGTTCCATAACGACGTCTGTCCTCACCACCTTCACCACTGTTGGACAAACCATCCATCAGATTCATGGCTGCGGCCAGAGTGGTATGCGCTTCCATAGAAATGGACCCATAGGACATGGCGCCCGTAGTGAATCGACGGAGAATCATGGCGATTGGTTCCACTTCTTCGAGCGCAGTCGGTCCAAGCTTCCCTGTCAGATTAGGGACCACATCCATTTGACCTCGCAGAGTGCAATGCCCATGCAACTCGTTGGTCAGGTCGCTGTACTTCTTCCACGACTGGCGATCCCCATCTTTCTGAATGTTTGCTCGGCGGACAGACTTGATCAGAGTAGCGACCGTTTCTGGTGTATTGAGGTGTTTCTCAGTGAAGCTCCCAGATTGCCATTGGTACACGCCTGGATTGTGCAAGGTTGGATTCACAGGGTAGCGCGAGTACGGGTATGCTTGACGGTGGAAACGAAGCATGTCGTCGGCAAGTGTTTCGAACCCGACTCCAGACACGCGCGAAGTTCCGTCGGTGAAGCACATCTCCATCACTTCTTCACCGATACCCACCGCCTCGAAGATCATGGCGCTCTTGTAGCCCTGCACGGTGCTGATGCCTATCTTGGACATGACTTTAGCCAAGCCTTTGATGCAGCTCTTCTGGTAGTTCTTGATGATCTTCTCCGTCGTCAATTCTTTAGAGGCGGCCAGCAGACTTTTGTGCCTGGACTGGGTGTAGATCGCCGCTTCGTATGCAAGGTAGGGGAAAATGGCGTCCGCACCGAAGCCGAGCAGACAGCAGTGGTGATGCACCTCCCTTGCGTCACCACACTCCACAACCAGCCCGACCTTGCTGCGCATTCCCTGCTTCACCAGTGCCTGGTGGATAGCTCCCACGGCCAGTAGCGAGCCAATAGGGACATTTTCTTCGTTGGCCTTTCTGTCCGACAGAACAATGAGCTTGTATCCATCCTTGACGGCCATGGTTGCGATCTCTGCCAGATATTCCAGTTCGGACCGGATGCCCTGACCACGACCCATCGCCGGGAAAGTGATGTCGATCCTGAAAGGCTCCCAGTTAGGGTGCTCGGTCACCTTCTGGAACTCGCCAGGCGACAAGATGGGAGAGGATAGGTACATTCGTGAGGCGTTCTGGGGAATGGTCGAGTCCAGTGCGTTACCCTCGGGTCCAAGAGGAAAGGAAAGAGACATGCTGGCTGCTTCGCGGATAGGGTCGATGGGCGGGTTGGTCACTTGCGCAAACAGCTGGTGAAAGTAATCGAAGGCCAGGCGGGGGCGCTCGCTCAAACAGGCCAAAGCACCGTCGTTGCCCATACTGCCAAGACCTTCTTCACCCTTGTTAGCCATATCAGGCAGGAGTAGATCAATGGTCTCAGATGTGTATCCGAACATTTTGAGACGCTGGACCAGATTTTCCGGAGAATCCCGTGAGTCCTCGAGCAGTTTTTCCAGTTCGACCCCCGAGTCCACGGTCACGGGGCGCTGCCACGACTGCCGCTTGGCAGGTGGGATAGGAGAGGGCGACTTGAGCTTGTTCTGTGTCAGATCGATGATGTGTTCGTCAACCCACTTAGTGTATGGATGGCGAGACGCAAGATCAGCCTTGACCCACTTGTCGCTCAGCACTTTCTTCTTTTTGAAGTCCACAAGCATCATGTGTCCAGCAGACAAGCGCCCTTTCTCCACAACAAGCGCAGGGTCAAGGTCGACAACGCCCATCTCGCTGGCGAAGATCATCATGCCATCCTTGGTCCTGGCATATCTGGCAGGTCGAAGACCGTTGCGGTCCAAAGATGCGCCAGCGATGCTCCCGTCAGTGAAGGCGAGGAACGCAGGTCCATCCCATGGCTCCATCACGCACGAATGGTAGCGATAGAAAGCTTGCTCGTTGGGATGGATAGACGCGGAACCGCCTTGCCAAGTAGCAGGGACGACCATTGACATACTCTCATGCAGAGGTCTACCAGCCTGCTGCAGCAACTCGGCCACGTTGTCCAAGGCAGCAGAATCGGACCCGTTGGGCTCAACCAGAGGAAAAACCTTGGAGATGTCAAACAAACTCGCCTTAAGGCTAGAAGCACGAGAAAGCATAGCATTGGTGTTTCCCTTCAGAGTGTTGATTTCTCCGTTGTGAGCCAAGACACGTAAAGGTTGTGCGCGGGACCAAGCAGGTTCTGTGTTGGTACTGAAACGAGAATGCACCAGAGACACATGCGACTTGAAAGCTGATTCGCTCAGATCCGGGAAGTACTGGCGAACTTGAGGGGCGGTGAGCTGTCCCTTGTATGTAACGGTGCGAGAAGAAAGAGAAGAGAAGTAAAGATCGGTGTCACTGAGCCGGTGTTCGTCACACCAACGGAGCAATCCTTTACGGTACTTGTATAGTTCCACTTCGAACAGATCGTTCCTCGACGAAGTTTCGGTCGCAGCGTTTTCGGGTATGCGGGACCTGATGAACATCTGCTCAATGGAGGGCTCGGTGGCACGTGAGGCTCCGCCGAGGATGTTGGAAACGACAGGCACCTTTCTCCACGCCAACAATTCCAGTCCCGGAAACTGCTTCATCTGTGCCTCCATTTCAGCTGCACAACACAGAAGTGCTCATTTCTACATGTTTCTGGCTGTAGCTTGTATATCTGCCTGAAAGTTAGGCAGGAAGCACATCCATCTGCATGCGATGGGGTTTACCTTTGATAGCGCCCTGCCTCTTCGGGTCTTGAGTGATGAAGACAAAGCCGACAGCGTATTCCCCTGGCTGAGGGATGTTTTGGATTTTGAGGTCTTTCATGACGTCACGGAAGAACTCATGGGGAAGCCCACACAAGATACCGGCACCGTCGCCGGAATCAGGATCAACTCCCTCAGCTCCACGGTGGCACATCCTGCAAGTCAATTACACGGCACATCCTATAAAGTCAATTAAGGACTTCACGACAAAACCCTGGTCGTCAATATTTCCAAAGTGTACATTGCATCGCCTGTTCCTATTCTGGTAATCCACGGAGAAGGGAGAGGACATGGGTTCCACCCATGATGCATGAGCGTGCGTTGTGGGGGAATGGGTGACGAAGGTAGGAGGAAGAAGAGGAGCGTGAAAATAGTTGGAACTTGCGTTACTCTACTTAGGGTACGCGAATCATACTATTATCGCATGCATACAATTCAAGTTAATATTCAAGTGTGTCTTTAAACATAATATTACATTAATCACATGACAAATTATATTTCTCGATTCATCCCTTGGGTATGGGAATGCACACGACAATTGATTTGGGGATAGGATCGTGACCGTTCAAGAGCAGTCAGACCACGATCAATAGTTGGATGGCAAGCGCCTCCTTCAACCTTGCAGACCAAGGCAACGCCGCAGGCATCCTTGTGATCCTTCGGATCATGAAGGCCGCGCACTGTCGAAACAGTCCTTGCCTGTGCCCCCACTCCTCTTGCAGAAGCAGGCCGCTTGACCGACTGGACCACTCTTCGAGCGTGAAGCATCCTACAATTACAAACTTGTCAGTGAAACATTATGAAAGAAACTTCGTGCGTGACTAGTGTGAAGCGTCCTGCGGATGAGCTGAAAAGTTTTGCAGAAATATTTAAGTTTCTTGAGCTTGAAAGACACAAAATGGAGTTGCGAAAACGATTATTTAGTTGTCTTCGGGGTGAGGCAGCTTTTTTTTATCCTCCTATTCAGGTTTTGTTAATACAACCAAGTGGTGATTGTTTTTACAATGGTTTCATAATAAAAAATAATGATTGATTGTTTTGTAGATTTGCAGATAAAAGAGCGATTTTTTTATAGAGTGGACTTAAGGTTAGGAGCGGTACAAGGTGGTCGTGCTGCTGCTAGGTGGATAAGTCGGAACAAGCCTCTCCCAGACCTACTTTCTAGAGGTTGTGGGGGATCTGCTACTGAAGCAGTTCCACCGGTCTTTGCCGCAATGTGGAGGGCCGGTTCATCTAAAAAAAACTCAACTTCGAGGCAGTAGTAAGGAAAAGGGAGCAGTTAATTGGCATTCTCCACAGGCCGACCAAGCAATCTGCTCAATTCTCAACGCTTCCCACCCCAGGCCACGTTTTTCGCATAACACAAACAACTTTTTTTTTTCCAGGTGTACTGGTTTGGGTAAACCAACCGCGCTGCGCGGATTGGCTTTTTGTCCCATAGCAATCTAGAGTAAAAAGCGCGGGCAGTGGGTGCTCAGGCCAGTTAGTGACTGAAATGTTACGGAACGCATTGATTGTCTAATTGTCTTTATTTGTTTTTTCCCGTATTTTTCGCTGTTTTTAGTACCTTACAAACGGGCGATCACGGAAAAAAATTTTCATCACCATCTACCGTAGGTAGCTGTCAAGTTTCATCCCCATCTACGGAAATTAGCGGACGCATACCAGGACCAAAGTGACACATCCGGTACCAAAATAATGACACTGAAAAAACCAGTGGATGCAAATTCGGCGAATGGCAGTAAAGATTTCAGCTATTTTTCGACTGGTAATATGATCAATCAGGGAGGTGAGAAGCGCAGCGAAAATAATATCTTGTGTAGAATCTATCTTGTTGAAACAAAAGAATGTCAAAACTGTGCATCGCTGCCAAACAGCGCCACTACCTTTCTGCATTCCTCTATTTTTTTTCATCAAACCAGACTTCTCCCGCGGATGAGAAATATGTTTTCTAGCAAATATTGAATAGGTGATATCTTAGGTGCATCTGATGCAAGGTACAGCATGTTGCAGAAAATTTTTTCCACACTACTACTATAGGTACCACTAGAGGACACTTATCTTTTTATATAAAATAATGTTATTTTTATATAAATTAGTCTTACTATTAATTTTCAATAAAAATATACATAATTTTATCTAAATTCAATATAACAATCAAGTCATAAATAGTGTATATTTGAATTTCTCTCAAACTCTGAAAAAAATAACTTATCTACTTTTTCCAAATAAATACTAAGAGACATTAAAACATGTTTCTTAGTTTTTCTTAGTGTCCTGAACTTAGTTATCTTTTTGAAAAATTAAAAGTACTACTTATTGCGAATTTGATTATATTTTCTATTTAAATAAATGAAAATTATATTATATATATCTATATAAAAATCACAAGCGATTTTTGCTATATAACACAAAAACAAGTTTTTGTTCATATAAATGGGTAGAAACCTACATATACTGGAGAGGATGCAACTGCAAAGCATGCTGAATGCATGAGAAAATATCAGAGAAGAAATAAAGAGAAAGCACTTCTGAGAGCAAAAGAATATTATCGAAAAAACAAAGCATACATACTGAGGAAATCAAAAGAAAAAATAGAAAAAACTAATTTCAGAAAGCACACATAAATCTTTCATGACACCAGCATCCTCATGTAGTTTGTTTGCCAGTTTGTCTTGAATTCTGCGTCCTTTTCTGATTTGTTCGTATTTCTTGTCTTCTTCAATCTTTGCTTTCGCTACAACGATTGCCCTTGCCAAACATATGTTGTCATAATTGTTTATTCGTATCACACCTTTCTTTTTATATATGTCTTTTTCTGTTATTACTTTCAATCTTGCTCCTCCTTCTGGCATCCTTACACCCACAAAATTGAAATTAATAAGTTCTATTGTTGCTCCTTCTTCGTCCATATAGTTTTCGCCGTTTGATTGCAGTATAGATTCTAATCTAGTCAGTATATCTTCTAAATTGAAATCTTTTACTTTTATTAATTTTTTGTTTTGTACATTCCAAGTTGAAGGAATAACACTAATACGTATTTGTATTAAGTCATTGTCTTTGTAAAGTGTTTTAAAGTATTCAATTATAGATCAAATCATACAGATGATACCATCTAATGGAAACTTTTTCACTTTTTGAGACATTGATTTACTTAATTTAATAGTATATACAGGTTGCCACACAGGTAGTTTGTGTTCAGTGTCAATCCTTATCAGTTTATAACCATTGAAATCTATTACTTGTGTCTCTACATATTTTCGTTCCATTTGTTTTCTCTCAGGTTCAGAATAAACCTTTCTGAGTCAGATCGTGCTCCCCTTGTTGTTGTTATGTAGTAAAACCTACTACCATTTAGCTTTTTCATATACAACTTGTTTTGCCTTATTTGGAATATTATATTTGCATCTGTGAGTTTGTCTAGGTTCCATGTGTGCCCGCCATAGTCGATGGTGTTCGACATATATTAATTAGAATATAATTTTTCAAAAAAAAACATTTTTCTTTTATATATAAAAATATATATGTATATATATATAAAATATTATATTATCTTTAATATGAAATTAATTTTTTTTCATATCTTAATTTGGCCGACGCTAAGCACATTGACTACAACATTGTTATTGTTGAATATCCAAACAAAATTGTTTATAAGACAGAGATGAAGGACAAAAAATATATATACATACTAAAAACAATGAACCATTACGACACAATAACAAGTATGAAAGCATTCTTATCAAAACGAAACTTTTGCGAGAAATGTATGAATGGATACGAACATAATCACGCATGTGAATTCAAATGTAATATATGTCTAACCGAGTGGTGTAAAGGATACGATAATATTTCAAAATGGAAAACTTGCAATGAATGTAATAGAAAGTTTTCTAATGATGAATGTTTCAACAATCATAAACAAAATGAGTTGTGTGATGTGAAGAAAAAATGTATCTCGAGTGCTAAGACATACAAAGGAGAACATAAATGCGGATATGAAAAATGTAGGAACTGCAAAGAACTAAAACTTTTATGGCACCAATGTGAGATAAAGAAAAAAGTCATACACGCACCATCAACAAAATATGTATTCTTTGATTTTGAAGCAAATCAAGAGACAGGAATACATATTATCAATCATTCAGAAATTCAATATTTCAACGACAGCACACAAATCGTTCATAGAAACATTGAACAATTCTGCGAGTGGGTGTTAGGTGTAAAACATAAGGGTTATACATTCATATCACATAATGCGCGGGGGTATGATTGTCAATTTGTGCTGAAATGGTTAATTGAAAAAGGCATAAATCCATTTGTAATCTATGAAAGTGGAAAAATAATGATGATGTCAATTGGTAATGGAAAGGAACAGATTAGATTTATAGATAGTCTATCTTTCCTTACTATGCATCTATCTGACTTTCCAGATACATTTGGACTTACAGAATTAAAGAAAGGATATTTTCCTCACTTTTTCAATAAAACAGACAACCAATCATACATAGGGAAAATGCCAAACAAAGATGACTATGGCTATAACTCATTTTCAAAGAAGAAAAGAGAGGATTTCCTAAAATGGTATGATGAGCAAAAAAGCGAAGTATTTGATTTCAATCAAGAAATGATTGAATATTGTCATAGTGATGTAGATATACTAAGGCGGGGGTGTATTGAGTTTAGGAAGCAATTTATGGAGTTTGGTATTAATCCATTTTAATACACGACAATCGCCTCTACGTGTATGGCACTAGCAAACTATATGCTTGAGGACAGCATAGCAGTCATACCAACAAACAGAACAGACAAAGCAAAAACAAGTCGTATGTGTGTGGAATGGTTAGCATACAGAGAAAAAAAGGACAATGCCGAAATTCAACATGGTCTAAATGGTAAAGAAAAAATACTAAACTTACCGAAAGGTGTGAAAGCCTACTTAGACGGATATGACGAGAAAACAAAAACTGCATATGAGTTCCATGGTTGTTATTGGCACGGCTGTCCTGAAAGCTTTAATGGAAATGAACTGAATAGAGAAAGGTCTGTTAATAAAACATTTGGATAACTATACAAGGAAACTAAACTACGAGAAAATTTAATCTGCTAGCATCCTGAAGTTAGTCAATTAATAACGATATGGGGGTGTCAATGGAATAGGATAAGAACAAAGGAAGAATTCAAGGGCACAATAGAAGAGACATAAAGAGAACAAGAAACAATCAATCCACGACATGCTATGTTTGGTGGAAGAGTGAATGCTCTGTCTCTATACTGGAAGTCAATGAGCGAGTATCAGTATGCAAAGTATATAGATGTGTGCTCTCTCTATTCGACGGTTATGTACTATGACCCCTATCCTGTGAAACACCACAAAGCAATAAGAGGAAAAGAAGCATATGATATGTTGAATAATAAAACAGCATTTGGCATAGCAAAAATAAAAATACTGCCACCTAGAGGACTAATTCACCCAGTCCTTCCATGTCAAGATAGAGGAAAGATGATGTATTATCTGTGTAATAAATGTGGTAAGGAAGGCTTACAGGACAAATGTCAGCACACTGATGAGGACAGAATACTGACAGGCACATGGGCGACACCGCTTATTTACAAAGCAATAAAAAAATGCTACAGACTTATTAAAACTTATGAATTATGGCATTGGAATGTGCAGACAACTGAACTATTCAAAGAATATATTAAAACATTTCTAAGAGTGAAACAGGAATCAAGTGGCTATCCTTCAAATGTCATAACAGAAGAAGACAAAGACAACTACATTAAGGACTATGAAGAAAAGATGAAAATTAAATTAGATAAAAGCAAGATTGAAAAGAATGAAGGTAGAAGGGCTGTGGCAAAACTCTGTCTAAACTCACTATGGGGAAAATTTGGAAAACACAACAACAAGACACAAACAAAAATAGTAAGGAGTCGAAAATAAATAGGAGATAAATAATTTTTTTTTGAAATAGTCAAATAATAAGTGTGCTTTTATGTTGTAGTGAAATGTGTGTCGTGTTCATTGATGAGAAGTGAGCAGGTAGGCAGACAGCACAGATCACACAACCATTTTTACTCCAATCTCGCTTCATTAACATACAATTTATATTTAACTATCACTTCATCAAATGTATCACCTTTTTCAATTAAATTACGTGCGAAATTTTCCTTTTGGCGAGACATTGGAAATTAATTTTTTTCTAACCACTTTTCCAAAAATGCTATTTCTTTCTTAGTCTCTTTTTCTTTTCTAAGTCTCTGCCTCTTAACTTTTCTCTCTTCTTCCATTCGTCTTTTGTCTTCTTTTAGTTCCTCGTCTCTCTGATTAACTGCTTCCAGTCTTGATTCAACATCGTAAAGTTCTCGTTTCAATGAACTTATTTTTTTGGACAAGTTTTTTTGCTTAGTTTCCAAACATATTTTGTCAGAAATAATTTTTTTGTTGCTCTTGTCAGAATAATAATCAATCCAATTATTTTCTTCTCTTTCTATTTCTAACTTACTTTCTCTTGAAATTTCATTAGCATCTTTGGCTTCATGATCAATAAATTCGCTCATCTCTTCAAGAAGAACTGCGAGAAAGTAGGCCAAAACTGCGAAAACGTAGAAATGTTTCTGTGCTTTCGCATTTTCTCAGAAAAACCATGTGATGACATTGTGCATTGACTGAGGAAAGAAACACGACACAAAAAATTTAATTGTCCTCTGTCAAGGGATGTGTGACGTAAATCAGTATGTCGGTGATGTTGCCCGTTATTGTCGGCGGTTCAACTCTCACCGCTTACTCTAAAATTATTCCACATTTTGCTTTGCTTTTTTTTCTTTCTTTTTTTTCTTTTTTTGTAAATTCCTTTTTTTTCTTAATAGCCGTATGGTAATGTTGTAATCTGGTTTTCTTTTAGTGGTTGTATTACTCTTTTTGTGTAAGTAAATGAAAATATCTTTTGTATGTGCTCAGACGAAATTGTTTTAGTCTTTTTGTTTCTCGTTATTTTGCTGTTGGTGTATATGGTTAAATTTCCAGCCTCTGCCACATTCTTTGATATACACTTTTCACCTTTTGTTTCAAGTAAGTCCTCTAATTCTTCATATGCCTTTTTAGATAGTTCAGTGTCTTGTACTTGTAATCCGTTGCATATAATACTAAACATATTTACTAAGTTCAATTTCTTACAAGTCTCGTAATTCATTGAGAAGCCCTTTAATTTCATTTTCGTAGTTCCGTCATCTAGTATGTAGCCGTAGGATTTATGACCTGCTCCAACAAATGTGGTTATCTTTCTACTTATCTTTGTCTTTTTATCTATCAATTCGTCTGTCCATTGCCCCAATAAATCTCCTGTCGGTATTGTTGTCTGTCCGTCTTTTTCGTCTACCGAATAAATAACACTATCTGTGTCGTGGTATAATACTCTATTACCTAATCTGTCCATCATATCATACAATCTCATCTGTGCGTGTGCTGTAGTAAATAGTGCTACAAAGATATTTGTATTGTAGGGATCTGATACTTTTTCTGGGTGTAGGTTGTAAGATAGTTCTAAGCATTCTTTATCACATTGATTGATACTTTGTCGTTTAGTATTTTGTATAGTTCTGCTTCACTGAAAAACAAAAAAAAACGGCTTCAAGGCAATGCCCACACATGTTTTTTTGTGCTTTTTGGTGTGGGGCAGGTGCTATGCCTCCCAAGAAGAAGTCTCCTTCTAAGCAGACTGAGGCGGATGCTCAAGTGCCGACTGAGGTTGATGCTCAAGTGCTGAGACGCCGACCGAAGTTCCTGCTGAAGTTCCTGCTGAAGTTCCTACCACCCCTGACGCCAAGCATCAGTCGCACGAAGACCCAGCGGCTCAGGCTGAGGTTGAGCGTAAAGCAAAAAATGTGAGTCCTTTCGAGAAATTAGGAGTAAACTTGAAGGAGGATGAGCCCGTAAAGTATTGGAAAGAGAAAAAAGTTTGGGTCAAGATTGCCGACAAGAACGACGAGCCTGACAAAGTCTTTGATTATGCCCATCCGGATTGCAAAGAAGGATTTTTGATGGCGAGCCCGGGGAAAGAAGACCATTATCAAGTGGCACTCGGAGACGATGGGGTGATAAGGGTTTTCATATCTTGGTCTGCTTTGAAGGGCTACTATATTCACGAGAAGCGTCCGTTTTACACTAAGGCGGCTCTAATGTATAACAAATTTAACATTACTAAACCCAAAAAGAAGTGAGGCTACAAAATCATTATTTCTTTTTTCTTCCTTTGTCTGGAAGAAGTTCTGATGTTGGCTGGGTCTATTTCCTCTCGTTTAAGTAAATGCTTTGTTTGTTTTTCTTTAGTTAGTTGCTTTAGTTCTTTATTAATATCTGTCTCTTCCGGTTCGTTAGTTGCATCTGTCTTTAATAAATGTCGTGGTGGCACTATATCATCATTTGTTAATACTATCCGGTATCCCTTACGGGCTTTGACTGTGTAGATTTGCTTGCTCCATGTCTTTCCTCCCTTTTCTAGAATGTGTTTCTTGTTTAATTTTCTAACTCTGTCTCCCTCTTTGAAACCGAATAAATATGTATCAACATATCTATGTTGTTGGCTAATATCATTTCCTTTAAATACATCAATAGGTGCCGCCTTAATCGCTGAATGTTCTTTCTTGTTATAATAATAAACAACATCTTCAATATAACTTATCCAATCAAAATTACGATTAAAAGCCCATAATACGTGTTAATCTTTCTCTTAGTGTTCTAACAAATCTATCAACAATACCTAACGAATTATGATCGCCTACTTCAACCATAAATTGTTCAATACCATTATTTCTCATCCACTCACCAACAGCACCTTTAAACTCCCCACCATTGTCCGATATGTATGCTTTAGGCTTTGGTAATTTCTTGAGAGCATCTAAAACGGCGGTTGAAATTTTTTTATAGGTATCGCATAAGCATAACGACTATGAATATCAATCCAAATAAGGGCAAAATTATAATTTTTATTTTTTGTAGCAACCTTACTCATATCCATTAAATCAATATTAACCATATCTAATACCTTATCAGCCCATATTGTTGTCCCTCTAGTCCTAGGCTGAGTCTGACGAAATAATTCTTGAGCAGTGCTTGTCCGTTCTTCCTCTGTTGGTTCGCTCGCGGAGTATCTTCTAGTTGTGTATCCTTATCCTGTGCATTAATATTACTAGTTGTGTGTTTGTGATCCATGATATTTTAGAATTTCAAAAATATCTTTTCTGCTTCCTTACTTTTTTCTTTATTCTTTGGTGTATTGTTATATACATTAACTGATTTTTTTTCACTTCGTTTTTTACCGCCTCGCTGTTTTCCGCCTGTTGTTTCATAATCTTCGCTTTCTTCACTCTCACTTTCTTCTTCTTCTTCTTCGCTGTAATTCTCAGGCTTCTTGGGCTGTGGTGCTTTCTTTGCGGTTTATTCTTGGGCTTTTAAGCATTCTTTTTATCTTTCTAAGCACATGATTTGCAATAACCTCAGACATATCAATTTCGCTATCGCTTTCGCTTGATTCATCTTCAATATCAGGATTTTTAAGTATTTCTTTCGCAACACCAACTTCAGCATCTGTCTCAATAAGTTCTTCCACTGATGCTTCTTTTAATTCTCCTTTTTTACGAAGCCTTTCACGTGCCCACTCGTCCTTTCTATGTTCAGCATTTGCTCTGTTTGCTTGAACTGCTTTCTTCCAGTTTTCTTTTGAAGCCTCTTTTGACTGCATTGTTTACCGACGAATGATATTACACAAAATAATCGTATTTTTTGTTAGTATAATTTAACAAAAATAAAAGAAATTAAAAATAATTAATATATAAACAATGTCGCAATATAAATCATTACTCGGCTTGTCAGAAATCGCGACAGACAGCCTATCAATCGCAAACTTAGACTTAACGAACACGAACATAATCGGTCTGAATACAGACAGAGTGCCAGAAGATTCCGACCCAATAAATCTTTATTATACTGATGCGCGATTTGACACACGTCTCGCTTTAAAATCAACAACAGACCTAAAAGAAGGGCTTAATTATTATTGGACTGATAACCGCTTTGATGGTCGGTTCGCTTTAAAATCAACAACTGACCTAAAAGAAGGACTTAATTATTATTGGACTGGTAACCGCTTTGACACACGTCTCGCTTTAAAACCAACATCAGACATCAAAGAAGGAAAAAATTTATACTATACAGAGCAACGAGTGAGGGACAACGACGAAGTCAAAGCATCAACTCAACACAGAAGCAATACTTCCAATCCGCACCAAACCAGCCTTTATAATTTGATAGACACAAACATATCTGCACCATTGGTCGGTCAATACTTAACATATAATGATGTAGATGGTAAATGGAAGAATACCTCCCTCTGTTCAATTGACACACTTTCTTATGTATAATCATAACCGCATCAATAGCCACTAATAGTTATCTCACATATAATTCAATAAACTGGGTAAATAAAACATTTCCGATAAATGTTGATGAATTCTGCAATATTAATATGGGAAGGTATTTGAATATAACAGGAGTAAATTTACTAAATACCAGAGATGTTGATGAATGGATATTTGAGCATAATGATAATAATAATAAAGTGTCAGCAGGTGGAAGTATAGATAGCCACAGCGATGTGACAATAACAGGCTTCCCAGCAGATAACCAACTGTTTATTTATAGCACAGGTCAATGGAGAAATACGACTTCACCCTTTCTGAGATTAGACGGCACTGCAAGTATGACGGGAGGAATAAATATGAACAACCAAAACATTACAAATGTAAATCAACTAAATGGTAGGGCTATCGCAACTTGGTTATCAGAGCACAACAACGCGAAAGTGTTGGCAAGTGGAAGTATTGATACACATAGTGATGTGATTATAACAACAGCAACAGATAATCAACTGCTTATTTATAACACAAGACTATGGCGAAATGTTGCATCGCCCTTTCTTAGATTAGACGGCACCGCCAGTATGACAGGAGCATTAAATATGGGTGGTTATGCTATTTCAGGAGCTTCTACATATAATGGAATTAATCTCACCACTCTTGCAGTTGATGGTTCGGTGGTTAAACTAACAGGAGACCAAACTATAGCAGGAAATAAAACATTTAGCAGTATAATAAATGCGAGTGAGGGGATTGATATGAAAAGCCAAAGTATAACAAATATTAATCTTGTTGATGGTGTTGATGTTTCTGTCCTTGATACTTCGGTGGTTAAACTAACAGGAGACCAAACTATAGCAGGAAATAAAAAATTTACATCAACTTTAGAAGTAAGTGGTTCATCCAATCCTACTACTTTCGATGGTATTGGAATGGCCTTTGATACAAAAATAGGAATGATTGCAGCACAAAAAACAGCAACAGCGACTTGGTATCCGATACAAATAACCGGTTCGTATGTAGAGTTATATTCAGGTAATACTTTAATTATAACCGCAACTGGAACAACATTAAGTTTGAACAACAACAGAATAACAAACTTAGCCACACCATCAGCAACAACGGACGGAGCAAACAAAAGTTATGTGGATACATTAGACATACAAAATGTAAAACTAACGACAGACCAAACCATAACAGGAAGTAAAACATTTAATGGGGCGAGCACTACGATAAAATATCTAACTTTAACACAAACGGCTGATTTTAATAATCAAGTTATCATTAATGGTGGAAATATTACATATAATGGGGCGAGGATATTAAACCAAAATGGAGGAGATATATTCTTTTCACAGACATCGGGTGATTATCAATATTTCTTATTTACTCTAAATACTTCTACAAGTGGAACCGCGAACCAAAGGGGTTATGTATTTACGAATGTAGCATTTGACGTAAAAGGAGCATGTCTTTATATTTCAAAACTTTTGGATAATAAAAGTGCTTCATCTGACATTGTCCGTTTTAACAATGCTGGTGGTATGCGGTTTTATGGTGCTTTGGATATGAACTCAAACAACATAACAAATGCTGGAACAATGACGGGAACATCAATTACTTCAACTGCTGGCATGACTACAACCACATTAACAACGAGTGACAAAATAACAACAGCACTAGGAAAATCGATAATCATAGGCAACTCAACGAAAGGAGTAGGAGTAACTGGTGGCTTAGAAATATATGGAACAGAAGGAAATGCGAATGGACCACATATTCAAGCATTCGTTCATGCATCAGTTTATCCCACATTCCAATTATTGAATTATAGTCAGGACAATATTGCTTTAAGTTTTGATAGTTATTGGGAGGGGGGTGGCTGGAAATCAAGCAACCTAAACTCAAACTTTCAAATATACAAGATGAGCAACAAACTCGCTTTTAACTACAAATCAGGAGTATCACTTGGAGGAGCCATAGCATTTAGCGAGGCGATGAACATAAGCAATACAGGGGTAATAACCACAAATGCAGGCATATCTGTTGTTAATAGTACGGCAGATATAAGAGGAGAAGCAAGTAGTGGGTCTCATGCTACACCAGTCGGATTATATGTCACAGCCAATCTTGGAGCATCTTCTGCCGGTGTTGAATTCAGACACAGCAACGGGACACAGGGAGTTGGTTTTAGTTATAATTCAATATATGCTACGGGAAGCAACACCAATCAAGACTTAAATTTTTATGCGAGGGGAAGTGGAGTTATCTATGCTCAGAGTGCTATAAGTTGTTCTTCAACATTAACTCTTCCAACAACATCCAAAGGTTCTTTAACAATAAGACAAAGACCAAGTTCTACTTACGACCCACAAATCTGCTCATCTCAGGGAATTCTACATGCTTGGACTACTTCAAACTCTTCAGGTGAGCCGTCTGGCAATTATAATTATGTTCCACTTAACGGAGCTTGGACAAACTCATCGGACAGGAGGCTAAAATCAGATATTAAAACATTAGACTGCGGGGATTGTTGTGAGAAACTAATGAAAATAAGTTGTTGTTCATATTATTTGAAATCAGACGAAAAGAAAGAACAAAAGAACCACGGATTTATTGCTGATGAAGTTAAAAAAATATTTCCTGAATTTGTATCTGAAAGTGGAATGAAAGCAGATGATGGAAATGGAAATCTTGAAGGCATAACATATACAAGTTTTATACCAATATTAGTAACTGCTTTTCAACACATGGCGGAAAAAGGTAGTTAATTTAGAAAAACAAAATAATAATCTCATGCTTATTATAGAAGATCTATCTAAGCAACTTTCTGAAATACGAGCAGTCGTTTTTTCAAATGTCAAACAATAATACAACTAGACTTCACAGACCTCCACCTATTATGGATATGGATGGCGAACTAACTCCCGAATTAAAGTCTCGTGTTCTTGTAGTAGAACTAAAGACTGAGAAAAAAAAAGTAGAGCACGAATTGGAAGATAACTGGAATTGTTGTTGCATAAAAAACAGACCGACCGACATCCGACTTATTAAATACTTATTTCAAATGGGTATCATTATTGCCATTATAACCCTTTGTATCGTGAGGCTATCTGAAAAGAACTTACCTTGTGAGGTTGCTAATACTTATGTCAGAATTTTAACACTATTGATTGGTATATGCCTTCCTTCACCTTCTTGAAGTAAGAAATGATATTTTACTCATGCACTTCGTGCCTTCGTAAAACATCGTCCACCATTAAAGTATAAAAACGATGTTTGAGAATAAGCGAGAGTGCGAAGCACGAAGTGAAATTCTCAAATATCAAAGCATTCATATACTTGAGTTTTATACCAAGAACTATCGCCGGCACAGATTAACGGCAGGGCTTCATCAAAGGTTTATACAGGCATTTAAATTTAGTTTCAATACCTTGCTTTATACAATAAGCACAACTCTCATTCTTTTTTTCGCTTACCCGTGATAAAAGTCGCAGGCAGTCCTACATAACACCGACCACATAAACAAGAATATTAAAATCTTTTTTTTATATCATATATTATATAATTTATGAGTGAGTTCAAATATCAGCGGATTATTTTTCTGAGCAATGATTTTGTGGGAAGCACAACATTTAATAAAAATATTCAAATGTCATTCACACCAACCAAAATGAATGTTAAGTTTATTCATTATACGAACGACCAGACTGAAACCAAAACCAGAATTCTTTATATGGACAGAATTGGAATTATTGGCACATTTGCGGATAGTAATATAGCAAACATTTCAAACCTCAGTTATAATTTGGGTGTAGTGGGTTGGTCAGACGGACAATATACATTTAAAGTCCTCGAAACTGACAGCGGAAATATTGATACAGGAAATTTAGCCGGCCGAATTGTTGTGTGTTTGGAATTCTTAGGATAATAATATAACATGCTGAAGATTAACAATGTAAAAGTTAAGCCTGTAAAGCAGGAAGGCGAAGGAGACAAAAAAGCAAAAGGTTATAAATTATTCAATGAGCCATATTCCAATATATTTCTACTCGCCCGTAAGAAGAGTGGGAAAACAACAGCACTCTTTGAAATACTGAAACGGACTACAGACAGAAAAACCCGTATTGTCATTATTGCTTCAACAATTCACAAGGACTACATTTATAAAGCAATGGTTAAGCACTTTAAGAACAGGGGAAACCCAATGGCAATTTATACATTTCTCAAATCA
>WBZZ01001868.1:0-30000 GCA_019918135.1 Paulinella micropora
AATAATTATTAATATAATATGTCGCAATATAAATCCTTACTAGGTTTATCAGAAATTGACTTGTGATAGTCTTGGATTAAAAAACTTAGACCTTACCAACACTAATATTATTGGTTTAAACACAGACAGAGTGCCAGAAGATGCCGAACCAGTAAATCTTTATTTCACTGATAACCGCTTTTGATACACGGCTCGCTTTAAAATCAACAACAGATGTCAAAGAAGGAAAAAAATTTATACTACACAGAGCAACGAGTAAGGGATAACGACGAAGTTAAAGCCTCAACTCAACACCGCTCCAATACAAGTAATCCGCACCAAACAAGTTTATATAACTTGATAGACACAAACATATCCGCACCAGTGGTCGGGCAATACTTAACATATAATGATGTAGATGGTAAATGGAGAAATACAACAATCGGCTCAATTGATACACTCTCTGATGTAGTCATAACAGGCACACCCACAAATAACCAACTACTCATTTATAGCACAGGGCAATGGCGCAATACAAACTCACCTTTTCTTAGATTGGATGGCCTCACTATGATGTTTGGAGATTTGAATATGGGAAGTTTTAATGTAGTAAATGTCGGTAATGTTGATGGTATTGATGTTTCGGCTCTTGATAGTGCTGTGGTTAAATTAACAGGAGACCAAACCATAGCAGGAATTAAGACATTTAGCAGTATAATAAATGCTAGTGCGGGTATTGATATGAAAAGCCAAAGTATAACAAATGTAAATTTGGTTGATGGTATTGATGTTTCAGCTCTTGACACTTCGGTGGTAAAACTAACAGGAGACCAGACTATAACAGGAAACAAAATATTTACTACTTATTTGGCCGTAAAAGACTCAAATCCATTAAACACTGGCAAGTTATTCTTTAATTACAACAATAATATGGGCTCTATCTATTCGTCGGATGCGGGTGGAGCCACGGGCTATCCACTAACTATTGTAGGTTCTTCTATACTTTTTGCTCCAACGACAGGTGGTGGAATGACATTGACAAATAATGTTTTAAATTTTAACAGCACAACAGCAATCAGCGGACTGCCCGCGCCATTCTACGACGGCGATGCTTCAACAAAAGCATATCCCGATACGAAACTAGCAAAGGACGGAACAACGGCTATGACGGGTAGTTTAAATATGGGTGGTTTTGCGATTACAAATGTTGGTAATGTTGATGGTATTGATGTATCCACCCTTGATACTTCTGTGGTCAAACTAACAGGAGACCAAACTATAGCAAGAACCAAAACATTCAGCAACATAATAAATGCTAGTGCGGGGATTGATATGAAAAGCCAAAGTATAACAAATGTTAATCTTGTTGATGGTGTTGATGTTTCTACTCTTGACACTTCTGTGGTTAAACTAACAGGAGACCAAACCATAGCAGGGAATAAAAAATTTACTTCAACAATAGAAGTGCGGGGTGCTACTGCTCCAACCGCTTTTGATGGTATCGGTATTGCCTTTGATACAGCGACAAATATAGGAATGATTGCCTCACAAAAAATAGCAACTGCGAGTTATTATCCGATACAAATAACTGGTTCGTATGTTGAGTTATATTCTGGTAATAATGTAATTATAACCGCAACTGGCACTACACTATCTTTGAATAACAACAAAATAACAAACTTAGCCACACCATCAGCAACAACGGATGGAGCAAACAAAAGTTATGTAGATACATTAGACGGGCAAAATGTGAAACTAACAGGAAACCAAACCATAGCAGGAATTAAGACATATAGCAGTGGTGTTGAAATAACGGGAAATTCAATAAATGCTACAACAAAGGGCACATTTATCGTTTTCAATTCTACCAGTAATATCGGGTCAATTGCTAGTTTGGATATGAAAACTGCAACATATTACAACTTTGAAATTTCTGCGAAAAAAATAAGTTTTATTATTGACGGGACGATAGTCGGTTGGGTAAATGCTTCGGGGCTAGATTGTAATAGTAGCAAAATAGCCAACCTTGGAACTCCGACATTATCAACAGACGGAGCGACAAAAGGGTATGCGGACACATTGGACGGGCAAAATGTAAAACTATCAACAGACCAAACCATAACAGGAAGTACAACATTCAACGGGGCAAGCACTACGATAAAATATCTAACTTTAACAAACAATGCTGATTTTAATAATCAAACTATCACTAATGGTGGAAATATAACATATAATGGGGCGAGGATATTAAACCAAAATGGAGGAGATATATTCTTTTCACAGACATCAGGAGATTATCAGTATTTCTTATTTACTCTAAATACCGCTACAAGTGGAACCGCGAACCAACGAGGTTATGTATTTACGAATGTAGCATCTGATGTAAAAGGGGCGGGACTTTATATTTCAAAACTTTGGATAATAAAAGTGCTTCGTCAGACATTGTCCGTTTTAACAATGCTGGTGGTATGCGGTTTTATGGTGCCTTAGATATGAATTCAAACAACATAACAAATGGCGGAACAATAACTGGAACGACAATTACTTCAACCGCGGGTATATCAACAACAACAGCAACCGCGAGTGGATTAATAACGGCAAATGCGGGTATATCAACAACAACGGCAACCGCAAGCGGATTGATAACGGCAAATGCGGGGATAACATACACAGGCACACTAACATCAGCAACGAATGCCAGTGGAGCGAAAATAGGAGTTCAGGGAATAACAGACGGAACAAATGCAAAAGGAATATTTCTATGGGATACGACAAATACGAGTTGGGGAATTTATGCAGCATCTGGTGGAGCAAGCAAAAGTTTGGCAAATGGTACGGCAGTTTCAGGAAATGATTTTAGTTCGTATAGTTTTCGTTTTAGAGTGGCTAATGATGCTACGATGGGTTTTGTGTGGGAAAATTCAGCAGAGCAATTGTTAATGTCATTAAACGGGGCAAACGGGACTTTATGGACAAAAGGATTGATTACGGCAAATGCGGGAATTACATACACAGGCACACTAACAACGGCATCAGCATCAACTAATGGGGCTAAAATAGCAATTCAAGGACAAACAGACGGGACGAATGCGAGAGGAATATTTGTATGGGACATTGGAGATTCAAACTGGGGGATTTATATGAGCCAGTCTGGGGCAAATAAATCATTAAGTGGAGGAACAGCACCAGCAGGAGGAGGTGGAGGATTAACTTCTTATTCTATTAGATTTAGAGTAAATGGTTCTTCAACGAGTGGTTTCATATGGGAGAATAATTCAAATACTGCTTTAATGTCATTAAGAGCAAGCGATGGGCAATTATGGGTATTGTCTAATCCAATTCAATATTCAGACAAGAGAAAAAAAGAAGATATAAAGGATTGCTTAGGCTTAGATTTTATCAACAAGTTAAATCCCGTCTGCTATCGTATGGTTGATGACAAAAAGAAATGTAGGACTGGCTTAATAGCACAAGAATTAGAAGACATACTAACAGAAATGGATATGCTAGATTTTGGCGGTTTTATAAAAGAAACAATTATGGTTCCCTGTCCAAAGCAAAGAGCGGAATACGAATTGAAAGGTGTGAGTGTTAAGCCAGAAGATGTTAAATGTATTGATAGTGGTGATGTTGGTTATGGTATAGGTTATTCTGAGTTTATCGCCCCGTTAATTAAAGCGGTTCAACAATTATCAGATAATCTCGGACATGTCCGAGATAGGGTAGATAATTTAGAAAAAGAAAATAAAAATCTCATGAATATACTACAAGAAATTAGAGAAAATGGCTAATAATACAACCAGACTTCACAGACCCCCACCTATTATGGATATAGCGGATAATCTCGGACATGTCCGAGATATGGAACTAACTCCCGAGTTAAAATCCCGTGTTATTGAAGTAGAACTAAAGACTGAGGAAAAAAAAGTAGAGCACGAATTAGAGGATAACTGGTCGTGCTGTTGTATGAAAAATAGACCAACCGACAGCCGACTTATTAAATACTTATTTCAAATGGGTATCATTATATCCATCATCACCCTTTGTATCGTAAGGCTATCTGAAAAGAACTTACCTTGTGAGGTTGCTAATACTTATGTCGGTATTTTAACACTTTTGATTGGGATATGCCTTCCATCGCCTTCTTCAAAGAAATGAACACTCGTATAAGTGTATTTTATACCACATAGCATCCAATGTTGAATTTTCATGAAAATTCAACATATCGCACATTAAAGGCAGGGCTTCATCAAAACTAATACACCAATCTGACATGGGCTTATACACACATTTAAATTTAGTATCTATACCTTTTCGAATACAATAAACACAACTTATATTCTTTTTTTCACTTATCCGTGAGTAAAAGTCGCAGGCAGTCCGCGAAAATATTTTGATTATTAAAAAGTTTATCATCAGTAATATAACCATGACTGAGTATAAATACCAAAAGATTATTTTTCTAAGCAATGATTTTGCGGGAGGAAGCAAAACATTTAATAAAAATATTCAAATGTCATTCACACCCACCAAAATGAATGTTAAGTTTATCCACTATATGAACGACCAGACCGAAACCAAAACCAGAATTCTTTACATGGATAGAATTGGAATTATTGGAACATTTGCGGACAGCACTACAGCAAACATTTCAAATCTCGGTTATAATTTGGGTGTCGTCGGATGGACGGACGGACAATATACATTTAAAGTCCTTGAAACCGACAGCGGAAATATTGACACAGGAAATTTAGCGGGGCGAATTGTTGTGTGCCTAGAGTTTCTTGCTTAAGTCTAATTTTTAAGAAAATTTGACTTATGATATATAAGATGGAAAAAATCAATAACATTAAGGTGAAGCCAGTAAAACAAGAGGGTGATGGAAATAAAAAAGCCAAGGGCTATAAATTATTCAATGAGCCGTATGCTAACATATTTCTACTTGCCCGTAAGAAGAGCGGTAAGACGACAGCACTCTTTGAAATACTGAAACGGACAACAGACAGAAAAACCCGTATCGTTATTATCGCTTCAACAATCCACAAGGACTACATTTATAAAGCAATGGTTAAGCACTTTAAGAACAGAGGCAACCCAATGGCGGTATATACCTTTCTCAAATCAGACGGGGTGAATGTGATAGACTATGAACTAGACAAACTGAACAGGCAGGATGAAGAGCACGAAGGAGAAGTAAAACAGGATGATAAAGAACCGATGGAGAAACCACAATTTCTTTATTTCGGAAAAGAAAAGAAACAGACAAATGAAGCACCGAAAGAAAGACCAAGTAAGTATATTTCGCCAGAGGTTGTTTTTGTTTTGGATGATTTAGGAAGTGGATTAAGAGACAAGTCCGTAAGCGATTTGTTAAAAAAGAATAGGCACTATAAATCAAAGGTGATTATGTCTAGTCAGTATCTGAACGACCTACGGCCAGAAGCCATAAAGCAGTTAGATTATTTATTAATCTTTCCAGCCCAATCTCAGGACAAAATGGAACTCGTGTATAAACACTTAGACTTATCTTTTGATTTTGATTACTTTCTTCAAAAGTATCACGAGGCGACGAAAGAGAGATTTAATTTTCTTTATGTTTCAAGTGTTGATGATGAGTTAAGAAAAAACTTTGCTTACAGATTAAAATAATATTTTTAGAATTAATAAATATTTTTTCATAGTATAATGGTAGTTAAAACAACTCGTGTTGAAGTCATTCCAACAATCGGCAAACGAACTATTAACTCAAGCACAATGGCTGGAGGTAAGAAAGTATCTCGTCGCAATAAGAAGCAAGGAGGCAAGGGGCAGGCTGGCGGTAAAATTAACTGGGCAAAGGTTGGGAAAACGGCTTTGGCTGTTAATAAATTCCTTCGTGATAACAAAGTAATTTCTAGAACTGCGGGAGCCTTAAGCAGTATTGGAGTTCCTTATGCTGGGTCTGTCCAAGCCACCGCTTCAAAACTCGGATATGGCAAGAGAAAGCAGAGAGGATGCGGTGCCCTTAAATTCTAAAAAAATAATTTGATATAACACAGAAATATTTTTTTGTTGATATAGTATTTTTGATTTAAATAATGAAATCAAAAATTGTCGCTAAGACTAAAAATGTGAAAAGGGCAAAAGTCCGTCCGCCGCGGGTTTATAGAAATAAAAGCGGGAAGCCGTATATTATCCAGATGGGTAAAAAATATTATCTTAATTTTGGCAAGAAAACAAATGATATGAGCACACTTCAAATTGTTAAACTTTTTATGAAATACTTAAGCAGACCGAGGACAACTAAGAGGAAATCTCCGACGCGTCGGAGATTGGAGACAAAGAAGGAAGAAAATCTCCGACGTGTCGGAGATATGAGAAAAGTCCAGAGTCTGTCTGAGATTGAGCAGAATACGAGAACAGCCATTAATGACCACTTAGACAAACTCAGGAAGGAGAAATACGAAAAGATTGATGAGATAGACCAAAAAGAGAAAAAAGCACAGGCGGATGCTGAAGAAGAAAAGAAGAGGCAAGAAAGAAAAGACATAGCCGATGCTAAGGAGAGGCAGGATGAGTTAGCAAGGATACACCGCAATGAACTATCCGATATCAAGGAACGACAAGAACAAAAAGACAGAGAACTAAGAAGGGAGCAAAAACTCATAGAGGATTTACAATACGAACAGCAAAGGAACCAAAGATTGGCTATTATGCCACCGCCACAGCAGTATCAATATATCATGCCACAACAACAGGGACAACCACAAGCCCCATATCTCCAACACGTTGGAGATAATCAGGGACAACCACAAGCACCGCCACAAGCACCAGCCTTACCTGATTTAGGAGATGAAGCACCATTGAAAACAAAAGAGCAATATGAGGAAGAAAAAAAGCAAAAGCAGAAAGATATTGAAACACTGACATTAGCAGGATATACAGATAAATTCATTAAAAAGATGAGTCTCAAAGACTTACAAAAAGCCAGTCAAGATATTCAGATGGCTATAGCCACAGCGACATCTTTAGAAGAACAGAAAAAGTTAGCAGAAGAATATAAAGAAAAACTTGAAAAGGAAAAAAAGAAAGCAGAAGAAAAGGGTAAGCATCTTGAAAATTTACAAATTAATCAATTTTTAATCTCTGGATTTTCAAAAACTTATCACCCAACCATTACCATAAAAGAGTTAGCACAGGCTTTAAAAAAGAGACTAGATAATGATGGTCATAACAAATTAAATTACAAAGACACTTCAAAGTGGAATATTGACATGATTAAAAGGTTTAATATTGATGTTGGAAGTGAGGTGGAAAACGTAAAAAGAAAAGTAGCAGATTATGCTAGATATGAAAATTATATGGGCATTAGTGAGCAAAAAGGTACTGGAGGGGGAAAAACCCCCTACCATACCCCCAAGAGTCGCGTAGACACTGGAGCGAAGACATTAGATGAATTAATTGATAAGGTATTTTCAATAGCGAAAATAAAAAAATACTTAGCCCGCAAAGATTGGAGGCACACAATGAATAAAAAGGATTTTGTAAAAACTCTAACTAGCAAAATGACAATAGACCCAAATGTAGATAAACAAGTTTCAGCGGATTTAAATATTGACGAGGGAATGCCCCAACCGCTACCACCGCCACCAGAGACACAACCACAGCAACCAGAGCCACAACCACAGCAACCAGAGACAGAGCAAGAGCAACAGCAACCAGAGCCAGAGCCAAAGCCACAGCCACAGCAAGAGGGTGAGGGGCGCGGGCTAATGACTAATGAAATAGACGACATAATGAAAAAATATGGATGGTATCTCGGAGCGATAGCCAGTGATGAAATCTATAAGTTGAAGCCCGGAAGCAGAAAGCAATACGGATTTATTATGAATTTGGACAATCACAAACAAGCGGGGTCTCATTGGATTGCTATATGGGTAAGTCTGGATAAAGACAGGTCAGTGGAAGTGTATGACCCATTAGCACTTTACCAACCAACGGAAGACTTTCAGCAACAAATGAAAAGGCTAATAGATAAAAGCCACCCCGATAGTTATTTGTTAATGAAGGTCAATCAAGTTAAGAACCAATCAAACACATCAGACACGTGCGGTTGGCATAGTATTAGGTTTTTAATGGAGCGGGCGAAAGGAGTGCGATTTAAATTTGCAAGTGGTTTCACAGACCTAAAAGAAGGAGAAGCAGAAAAATTAAAAGCACAGAATGGTTATGGAGATGGTGAGGGATTTAATACATTCATATAAAAATTATTCGTATAATATACAATGGAGTATAAAGGTGGTCGCTCAAGTGGAATCTATTACATAAATAGTAAAAATAGGATAACGGGGACAGACAGCGACTTTACACACGAAGTCAATATGAAGGGTCTAGACAATCCCACACATTTTAAAATTCTTCATATTTATGTGCCGAAATCGTATTACTCCGTGGCTTCACCATATAATACTTTTACATTATCCGAAGACGGATATGAGGCTTTAATTACAATACCTGAGGGAAACTACACAATGAACAATCTAAAAAATAAATTATCTGAGGTGTTATCCGCAGACAGCCCAAATAATTATACTTATGTTGTATCCAGTAATAATACCAACATAGAACCAGAGGACGGCAAATTAACATTCAGTGTGTCAGAGAATAAAGGTATTCAACCGCGGTTTATATTTGATGCTGATACACGTATTCACGAGGTAATGGGTTTTGATAGAAACTCAACATATTTCTTTGCTAATGATTTAATTAAATCGCCAAATGTAATTATTCTAACTGGCGAAAAAACTCTGTATCTTCAATCGGATTTGGTGAATGAAGGTGATAATCATGTGCTACAAGAAATATACACAGCAAACGAAATTCCTTTCGGCTCTGTCATTTATGATGGAAGCGGGTCTGAGTATGGAAAAACATTGTCCGCTAGTTCAAACAATGTATTCAGGTTTTACTTGACGGACGAAAACGACCAAGCAATTAATCTTAATGGTTTGGGTATTGTTATGACATTATTGGTTTATCGTGAAACTAATTATTTTAGTTTATTCAATTCATTCTTTAATTTGTTGAAATCCAGATATTCATAAATCCGCACTTTCATTGTCATTCTCGTGCGGTTTATGAACATCGATTGTAAGTTAATATCAATTATTTATTTTTTTTCACAAAATAAAATAGATGTTTTAGAATAAACGATAGTGCGAAGCACGAAGTGAAATTCTAAAATATCAAAAGAAAAAATGCCTGTCCAATATGGAGGAGAACTAGTCCATCAGACTAAGGAACTGCTCACTGGTAAGTATGAATTGAACAAACTTACCACTCGTGAAGGCTCACAACCCGTCGCACTTACTACTGCTGGTGGTCTGGAAAACACCTTTGAAATTCCTACTAGACCTTTGAACCTTGCGAGGAGTGTGTTGCGATTTACATACACTCCGTCTGGTGCAGGTGGTGCCGACCGCTACAATCGTATCTATATGGATTGTCTGTCTCTGATTAAAACTATTGAACTGCGAAGCCGAAGCGGTCAATATTTGTGCAATCTTCAACACGTGGGCAATTACACTAAGATGATTTGGAAACCAGAAATTAAGTATGAAAAATTTATGGCACTTGAAAATCATGGTGCTGGTGTGGCTAGCGGTGCTATGCTTCAAAAGTGTAATGCGGGAAAAGTTGAAATTGGAAGCGTGGCTGAAAGAAAGGCAATTACTGATGCTGTTGCGGTTGGGACTTTAAGAGATGCTGTTCAAGGATATTACAAAGTACCACTTGTTAATGCCCGCCGTCATAATGATACCGCTCTCGCTGATAGCACTGCTGGAAATTATAGTTTGGTTAATGTTCCTTTTGAGGAGGCTAAGTATTTTGAAGGCGGTGGTGATAATACTGCTACCCCTGTTATTAATGTTAAGTTTCCTTTGGGTATGCTGTTTGGCACTATTTTTGAACTGGATAAGACTATCGGATTTAATGAAATTTTGGATTTGCGTATTGTGTGGGCTGAAACCAACCGCTCTTCATTCTATGGTGATGAAGCGAGTGCTATCTCTGCTGGTGCTACCGCTACGACCGCTGGGGCTATTGTTTCTAACCTAAATCTATTCCTTGCTGTTGAGACTGACCCAAATGTCATCCTCGGAGTCCAGCAAAAGATTGCGGGTGAAGGCTTTCCATTTAAGATTGAGTATCCTATCGCTTGGAAGCAAAGTCTTCAAACAACTCAGCAAAATTTTGTTATCAAAATGAACCGCTCGCAGGGTGAGAGAATTCGTCGTATCTATACATCTGTCTTTAACAGCACTGAGAGTGCCAATACTTCTTTTGATAATGATAATAGAGCAGATGGTGAAGTTATCACTTATTACACAACACTTGATGGAACTCGTCTCCAACAATTTGATGTTGACACATCTGAGAATGAAGACTATATGATTTTGAAGGATAAGTTGAAGGGGAGTGCTATCCTAAACAGCGATGTCTATCATTACAACTGGTTCCACGTAGATACTTGGGATAACAACCGCCCGCTATGCGATAAGGATACCGACGGCTATGAGGTGAGTGGTCTAAGCCTTGACACCGAGAGACGATATGAATTTTCGGCAACTACTCCCAATGCTATCCAAAACCATTACACATTCGCCATTCTTCAGCGAAGTGTGCTTGTGAAGGGCATTGAAATTTTGATGAGTTAAAAAAGAATAATAAAAATAAAAAATATTTTTTTTGTTTTATATACCCAAGAGATGACTACTCACCAGCGAAATTTGATAGCACAAAATCCAGATGGAGAATTTATAAATGTCAGTGTTGGATATGATGGTAATATGGAAACAAATAATTCAAAAACCGCTTTTGGTGAAGCAGTAGTAGGTCAATTAACACCAGTATTACAAGAAATCTTTCCATATACCATTAATACTAGGATATGGACAAAAACAGAAACAAAATCGTCTGTGTCATTTTTGAATAATATGGCTGAATTGAAAACAACTGCTAATGCAACGGCAGATGCTGGATTAGTAAGTAAAAGGAGAATAAAATATAGAACTGGAATGGGTGTCCTTGCCCGCTTTACTGCTATATGGACAACGGATGATACAAAAGATTACTATTCATTTATTGGAATAGGAAATGACCTTAATGATGGATTTTATTTTTACAAAAATCAAGCAGGAATGAATATCGCACATTGTTTGGGAAATGCTGTAGATTATATTGACCAAGAAGACTGGGACGACCCATGCGATGGAAATTATGCTATGCCAGCCTTAGATTGGAGCAAAGGAAATGTATTTCAAATTCAATTTCAGTATCTTGGTTTTGGCGCAATTAAGTTCTATATTGAAAATCCCATAACAGGATTATTTCAATTAGTTCATATGATTGAGTATGCGAATGCGAATGAAGGTGTAAGCCTGCGAAATACAACATTACCTTTTACGGCAGTCATGAGAAATGATGCAAAGACTGGAATACAAATTCTTAAAACGGCGAGTGCCAGTTTATTCATTGAAGGAACGAATACTATTAATATAAGTATAACGAATTCAATTGAGGGTGCTGAAGTAGCCCACACAACGGAAAGACCGATATTGAGTATAAGAAATAAGGCTAAATATGATAGTGCTGGTGCTAACTTAGACAATTATTCATTAGTGTATCCATCATTAATAAGCATTAGTAATGAAGACTCAAAAACTAATGTCGTCAGAATGGTGGTTAATGGAACATTAACTGGAGCAGTGTATGCGGATGTAGATACGAAATATTCAATAGTTGATACCGACACAACAGCGACTGCTATCGCCAACGGAACGACGATTTTTAAAATATATGTCAATGCTAATTCAACTCAACAAATCAATCTAAGAAATTATGATATTTATCTGTCTCCAAGTGATGTATTAACTTTTACACAGAAATCGGTTTCTACTACTAATAATGGTGGAAATGTCAATATTATCGCTAATTTTATAGAGGATTGGTAAAGCCAAAAAAAATTTAGTGGAAGATAATGTAATATCATCACAAATATTTTTTTACCGCATCTTTGTTATTAAAATAAGGTTGTTGAATTAAATATTCAAGGTATGGTTTATCAATCTTAGCAACATCTTCAATTTTCATTTTTTTTATACTTACCATATTGAAGAAAAATATCGGTTTTTTCTATTTCTTCGCCGACCTTAGCCTTTATTTCGGTGATACCAGTCTCTTTTAAATCAGTCTCCTTAAAAGGTGTGCTCGGCTCTTCGTCCAACACGTTTTCTAAACTATCTCCGACGTGTCGGAGATTATTACTACTTTCACATTATCATCTATGTTGGAAATCCCAACATTGTGCTTATATTGCTCATAAAAAGAAACAATGTCGGGTTTAGTCCATTTAATAGTGGGTTTCTTAACTTCGCTGTCAATGTTCCATTTTTCAATTTCATTCAAGTAGTCCTGCTTGGTGCTTAGGTCTGTCATTGATATACTATTAATATTATTTTTTTATTAAATGTATTTTTTTACTTCACTTTTAATGTCCGTAAATTTCTCAAACCACGGCTGTTTCATAACCCATTCAAGATATGGCTTATCAATAACCGCTACATCTTGAATTTTCTTACCTTTATACTTACCAAATGGAAAAGTATCCTTTGGCTTGCCTGCCCGTGCCTTTTCAATCATTTGGATTTCGTCAGTAATTATCTTTTTAACATCGGTAAGAGAAAATGTTTCTTTTTTATTTTCAATAGAGAGTTTCTCAAACTTCTCGCATAGTCTGGTTAGGGCGGACATAGTATAGTATATGGTATATATTTTATAGAAAAAATAAATAATTGATATTTATCAACTTCACTCCTATCTGGCTAATCGCCAGATTTCCCGTTTGTTGATAAACATCGTTTTATACTTTAATGAAGGGCGATGTTTTAGAATAAGAGAGAAATCTTGCGATTAGCAAGATAGAGGCGCAATTCTAAAATATCCTTAATATCCAAACGGCCGTGTTTCAATCGCATTCTCTACAATTCCGATAACTTGTCTTTTCGTATATGTAAAACTAAATATCTTTTCTAAGTATTCGCTTGTTATTTTTTTCTTTTGTTTGTCCCGTGTTATCTTGTTATTCTCTACTATAACAACTTTGCCAGACTTCTCAATTCGCTTAGCAATCCTTAATTCTTCCTCAGTCTCTAACAAGTCCGCCAGTTCATTTTTACCCTTCTCAAATAAATCTGTGTTTTTAATACCAAGCCCGCAACTGATTACACTTAACATATTAGGTAAGTTTAAGGCCTTCTTCGTCTCGTAATTCATACTGAAGCCCTTCACTTTCATACTGGCTTTGCCGTTATCTAATAAGTATCCGTAGCACTTTGCCCCGCCTCCAACGAAGGTCTTTATCTTGGCTCCCTTTAATTCATCCGTCCAGTCCCCGAGTAGTTTGCCCGTCTTTACATCATCTTCGCCTTTCGTCAGGTCTGTGGTATATATTACACTATCCGTATCGTGGTATAGAATTCTCCTGCCTAGTCTGTCCATCATCTCATAAAGTCTCATTCTCGCGTGGCAGGTAGTAAATAGAGCAACTACAATATTTGTCTTAATCGGGTCGCTGACCGCATCCTGTTTTAAATCATAACTGGCCTCTATTATTTCGTCGTTGATTATGTTAATGTTTATGTTATCCACTGATTTATCGTTCATTAGTTTGTATAGGGTTTCCTTATCCCTTATCATTTTGTTTTGTTTTTTGTTCTGCTTCTCTCCAAACTTACCCCACAAGGAGTTCAAGCACAACTTAGCCACCGCACGGCGACCTGAGTTTTCTTCTATTTTGTTTTCATCCATCTTAACACCCATTTTGATTTCCATACTGCTTATGTAGTTTTGTTTTTCCTCGGCCGTATTGCATCCTGCTGGATATCCACTTGATTCCTGCTTAACCTTCAAGAATGTCTTTATGTATTCTTTGAATAGGCTACTGCTCTGTTCTTTCCAGTGCCATACTTCATATACTTTCATTAACTTATACCCTTTATCTAAGGCCTTGTAAATTTCTGGAGTTGCCCAAGTTCCTGTTATTGCCCGCTCATTGTCGGTGTGCTTGCATTCTCCGTGGTGCTCAGTCATCCCGCACTTATCGCATAAGTAATACATCATCTTGCCTCTGTCCGCTTTTGGTAAGACTGGGTGTAGTAATCCTCTCGGCGGTAGCATCTTAACCTTAGCCACTCCAAAGTATTCCTTTTTTATGATTTTGTTTCGCATATCTTTTCGTTCCACATCATCATTTGGTCTGATGATTTCGTGGTGCCCGCTAGGGTAAAGGTCATAGTACATAACGGTCGGATAGAGTGAGCATATGTCAATGTATTTCGCGTATTCGTCGCTGTGTCGTGATTTCCAATACAATGTTAGAGCATTCGTTCTACCTCCAAACATTGCTTCTCGTGGGTTTAATCCTTCTTGTTCCATAATTCGTTCGTTGGTATCCTCGGCCAGTCTTTCACTGGTTTTCATCAGGCTCCAATCACATTCCCAGACACTTATTACTTTTACCTGTTGGCTCAGTTGTTTTTCTCTTCTCATTGTTTCCTTGTATAGTTCGCCCATAGTCTTATTTTTCTTGGCATTCATTGCATTGCCGTTCCAACACTTCTGACAGCCGTGCCAATGACACCCGTAAAACTCATAAGCGGTTTTGTTTTTCTCATCCCAGCCATCTACATACACACGAGATTGCCCGAGTTGAAACATGTTTTCACCTCCGTTGAATGCGTGTTTAATATCGGTTTTGTCTAGTCTGCTTCTGTAGGCTAACAATTCAACACAAGCCCTTGAAGCCATCCTGTTTTGTTTTTCCGCTTTCAATACCGCAATTGAATTAACAGGCATAAACTTAGCACGATACAGAGCCATAACACAACTCGCAATAGTTGTATATTGAAACGGGTCAATACCGAATTCAAGAAACTGCTTTCTAAAATCTATACACCCCTTTCTAAGTATATCAACATCGCTATGACAATACTCAGCGATTTCCTTCGCCATATCAAAGTGGTTGTGATTATTAACCTGTTGTTCATACCATTCTAAAAACTCCTTTCTCTTATCTCCTCGCATAGTGTCGTAGCCGTAATGTTTCTTATGTGGCATAACCCCAACATAGTTTTTGTTCTTGTCTGTGTTAAAGAAGTGCGGGAAGTAGCCTTTCTTAAGTTCCGTTAGTCCGAATGTCTTTGGAAAGTCAGACAATGGCATCGTAAGGAAACTCAAACTATCAATGAAGCGGTATTTCTTATGTGTCATCATCATTATCTTACCGCCTTGGTAAATGACAAATGGTGTCTGTTTGTTATCAACTAGCCATCTAAGGATAAACTGACAATCATAACCGCGGGCATTGTGTGCGATAAAGGTAAATCCGCTGTGTTTAGTGTCAAAAGCCCAATTACAAAAGTCTTGAATGTTCTTATGAATTACTGGGGAGGGGGTTTCACCCCCTACCATACTCCCACCTTTTTTGTCAAGGGTTTGGAAAGGGGCGGGGCCCCTTCCGTCGTAATACTGGCTTTCAGCATGATTAACAATGTGCTCGCCTGTGTCCTGTGTCGCTTCAAAGTCAAAGAATATGTATTGTTCTGACGGCGGTAGGATTTCTTTTTGGACTATTTCACATTGGTGCTCTAGTGGTTTCAGTTCTTTACAATTACGGCATTTCGCATATCCGCATTTGTGTATGTCATTCTTTCTGTAATTAAGACCGCACGATTTACATTTCGCTTTAACATCGCAGTTTGTCTTCATGTGATTATTAAAGCATTCAGTATTTGGAAACTTTCTATTACACTTCTCACATTCTTTCCACTGGCTCTTGTCATTTATTCCCTTACAACCCTTGGTTTCACAGATACTACATTTAGCATCGCATGCATGTCTTTCCATATATCCCCTTAGACACAACTCGCAGAAATTCTTTTTTCCTAGCATTGACTTCATATTGGTTATGGCATCGTAGTGCCCTTCCGTTTTTAGAATGTAAAGGTTTGTCAGCCGTTCGCCTTTCTCATATACTAAATCAGTCTTGTAGACGATTTGGTCAGGAAACTCTACAATAACCAAATTATATTTAATGTGCTTAGCAAAGGTATCAATTTCTGGGAGACCGCACACATCCTTAACAACTTTCGCTTCATTATGCAAATCCTCAGCCATTTCCTGCTGTATCTTTCGTCCCATCATTATTGTTTTGTATTTTTGGTGTTTTTCAATTTTTGCTTTTACTACAACGATTGCTCTGGCCAAGCATAAGTTATCGCTATTAGTAATACAGATTACTCCTTTCTTTCTATATACATCCAGTTTGTTCAAAACCTGTAGCCTTGCTCCGCCAGTAGGCATTTTAACAGACTTTAATACAAACTTTAATTTATCAAAGTTGGTGCCACTTTCATCCATATAAAGACTTTCGTTGCTTTGAAATATTGACTACAATCTTTCTAAAACTTTTTCAACCGAGATTTCATTGACATAATGTTGGCCTGTAGATACTTTGCCATAATAATCTACAAACTCAATACCTACATCAACCTTATCTCTTTGTCCCTGTCGTTTTAAAAAGTCGTTTAATATGATTTCAATAAATCTTATTACATCTCGCATAGTGAAAGACCGAAAGTTTCCATTCAACACAACCCTGTAAATACTTTCGTTTATTCCAAGTTTGTGCTCCTTTCTGTCGTCTCGCTTGATTTCGTAATTGCCATATCGCATCAAGTCTCTGACATTTTCCTTGATTTCTTTTTTCTCTTCAATCGTAGGTAAAGGTGGTGCTATTGGAATAGCATGGTGTTCAAAATACACCGCACCTCTTACTTGGTTCAAGTAGTTTTGGGCTGTCGGTGAATCTATCTTATACCCCCTTACCTTTGGTTTAATATATAGGACGTCCCGACCCCTGACTAGTTTAATTTCATAATTTATCTTATATTCCCTCAACTTATCCAACCTGTAGACCTTGCCGTTGTATGCATGTGTCTCCATGTTTGATAATTGTATATTAAGGAAAATATAATTTTATAAAATTAAAATATTTGTCCGCCTCAATCGGTTGTCCCCTCGTGGCCTCGTGTGCCCTATATATAGACCCCTTCCTTGTCTTTAGATGGAAATTCAGTATTTTCTGCGGACAAACCTTTTAATTACCAATACTTACCATACCCGCAACCGCAGTGGCAGTTATGTTCCATGTATCCGCAAATATTACACCTATCGTCCTTATCCTTGGACTTTGACATCTCCTCATTCTTTATTCTCTCCATATACTCTTTGCTTGATCTAGGAGGAACTGGAGGTTTTTCTTTTTCCGTAATTTTGTAATCTGCTGAAATATGTTTCTGAGACTTCATATGTCGCCCTTTGTTGCCATTATGTATTTCAGCGCCGCATTCACACTTGAAATCTTTGTGTTTCCAAATTTTCTTCTTTTCTTTTTTGATTTCTTTTGTTTCTTTATCATAATTTACTTTCCATTCCTCATACCTTGGAATCACAATTTCTTCGTGATATTTCTTTGCTTCTTCTAGTGCTTGCTCTTTTGATTTCTTCTTTCCAATACAGATACTCTTACACATAACCTTTCCTCCTTCTCTCCATTGAACTTTTACCATTGGTATCTTTTCGTTATTCTTTACCATAACACAACCTCTAGACATTCTAAATCGCATCATCTTATATATGTGTCTCTATTTTATCTTTAAATGTAAAATAATTAATTGTTAGAAATAACCATTAAATAGCCGTTATTTTCTATCCGTTAAGACGACGAACAGGAGAGCCGATAGAGCCGTTTCGTCGCTTAGTCTGTATGTATCCAAAAAGTGTGCCAAAGTGGCACCCTATACTACTGCAAGCAGATCTAGATCTAGACCTTAAGAATAAACATTAGGAAAATTCAGTGAATTCGAAATTTTGTGCATTTGTCCAAATGTCTTTTAAAAAAAACACATAGTATTTTTAGACCCACAGCTTAAGGGTTAATCTTTAATATTTGAACTAGTTGAAGAACGCTTGCTTTTTGTAGAGCCGAAATGTCTAGTAATTGGCTGTAACTGCCTTTTTTTGACGGTTTCTGTCGTTTTTGACTGCCTTTTTTGACGGTTTCTGTTGTGATAAGCCTGGCCCTCAATCGTTAGCGATCTTGCATTTCCAGAAAGGATTTCTTTGTGAAAGTGGATATGAATAAATCACAGCAGAATCCTTTGTAGCTAAACATCAATAATGATTTTTTTAGAAAAAAGAAAACAATATGAAGGCAAGATCGAAAATAATTGCAACAAACACATTGTTGCTGTGTGAAGGTGCTTACTGTCTGACCAATATGGCAAAAAAGAAGGGACCTGCAAACTTGTCGCCCGAAGAGATGGATGCTTTCAAAAAGAAATTGGGGTAGCTTGCAAGCTTTGCTACTGCACCTGTTCTTACTCTTTTCTCTTTGCTCTCTGTGCTCAACAACAACAACAACAACAACAACAACAACAACAACAGCAACGTAGCCAAACACCATCTTGCATTTTAATCACATTGTTTAAATTCATTATTATTGTTATTATTAAATTGAAGAAGAAGAAGAAGAAGAAGAAGAAGAAGAAGAAGAAGAACAACAACAACAACAACAACAGCAACAGCAACAACAAAAACAAAAACAACAACAACAGCAGCAGCAGCAACAACAACAACAACAATAACAACAACAATAACAACAACAACAACAACAGCAACAGCAACAACAACAACAGCAGCAGCAACAACAACAACAACAGCAGCAGCAACAACAACAACAAGAACATCATCAACAACAACAACAACAACAACTTCAAAGGCGTTTTTCATAAACCAACAAGTGGACAGCCTACAGCTTGTCTTTCTTTCTTTCGTTGGACGGCTTTCATTCATGAAAAGCACTCTTTCGTATTCTGAGAAGATTGTACAAAGACGAAGACTTTCTGATATTTCTCTCCCTTCGCTAACATCCACCTCAAGCTATAGATTCTCTTCATGATGGCGGGCAGAAAAGAAAGTAAACGAAGAAGACGGAGAATCAGCAGCAAAGGAGAGAGAGAGAGGGAGGGGGGGGGGGGGGGGGGGGGGGGGTGGGCTGGGATGGGAGGGGGGACAGTGATGAGAGCACACACATACACAAGAGTATGAGAGCGCGCGCTGTGTGTGTGTGTGTGTGTGTGTGTGTCCCCCCCCCTCCTCCTCCTCCTCCTCCCTCCAATCTCTTTCTCTTTCTCTCTCTATATTTCTATGCTTCTGTGTTTCTGTTTCTGTGTTTCTGTGTTTCTGTTTGTGTGTGAGCGGCCGGAGAGAGAGAGAGAGAGAGAGAGAGAGAGAGAGAGAGAGAGAGAGAGAGAGAGAGAGAGAGAGAGAGAGAGCGCAGACGTGGCGCATGTGCTTGGTGCATACATACATACATACATACATGCATGCATACACACATTCATACATACATACATACATACGTACATACGTACATACATACATACATACCATACATACAGTGCATACATGTATGTATGTATGTATGTATGTATGTATGTATGTCTGTATCTATATATGTATGTATGTATGTATGTATGTAATGTATGTATGTAATATATGTATGTATGTATGTATCTATGTATGTATGTATGTATGTATGTATGTATGTATGTACGTACGTACGTACGTACGTACGTACGTAATATGTATGTATGTATGTATGTATGTATGTATGTATGCATGCATGTATGTATGTATGTATGTATGTATGTATGAAATGTATGAAATGTATGTATGTATGTATGTATGTATGTTTGTATGTTTGTATGTATATGTATGTATGTATATGTATGTATGTATGTATGTATGTATGTGTGCAGCATCACCCTGGGTGGCTTCGCAGTAGGTGCCCGCCTCCTTCTCCGCTTACTGTGTTGTATATATGTTATGTTATGTTATGTTCTGTCATGTTATGTTATATTATTTATGTTATGTTATGTTATGTTATGTTATGTTATGTTGTGTTGTGTTGTGTCATTTTATGATATGCTAAGCTATGGTGTGCTATGTTATGTTATGTTATGCTGTACTACATTACGTTACGTTACCTTATATTCTGCCATGTTATGATATCTGATGTGTGGTGCGGGACATATACCTACATACATACATACACATACATACATACATACATACATACATACACACATATACACATGCATACACAGGATGGACGGGGCTCTTCTGGGCCGTGAGCACCTGCAAGCTACCTTGGCCGCATTTAATGTGGTGCACGCAACAGTAAATGCAAGCTAGTAACTAAAGTAAATAAAATAAAGTAAATAAAATAACAAGCTATTACTAGCGACGTGCAAACGGCTAAATAGTCCAACTTTGAACTCAAAAGCATTGTCCATCGATCTTAGCGCTACGGCAACGCTGAAGCCATCATTGGAAAGCTCTTGTCAGTGTGCTCTGCAGTTTTCCATGTCACATGTTGATCGAAAAAACCGAGTTTCAAGTTAGGCGATTTTGCCATTTTGATATCATCAGTATTGTTCCTGGGACATTCAAGACAAAACCCTCCAACCTTGATCTCATTGTTCTCCATCAACTAAACTGCTATGAAAATGCTGAAGGCATCATTTGAAAACTCAAGACAAGAGCTTTCCAACGGTGTGCTCTGCATTAGTGTATCTCAAATATTGATTGATGAAAATGAGTGCAAAGAGTTGAACCGTGGCCGCATCTGATGTATCGCCGACGATGTTCAAGTGTGGCAAAAAAAAAAAAAAACGCCACTTTGATCGTATCGTTCTCCAGTAATTGCAGTCAGGATATAAAAAATGCTGAAGCCATGGTTTGAAATCTCAGGACAAGAGCTTTTTCAAATGACATGCTCAGTATTTTTCATGTATCAAATATTGAGCGAGAAAAAATGAGTTCAAAGTTTGGTGATTGGTTACTTGAATGTAGTCAATAATACTGCACGCGACAGTGAGCCCTCCCCGCCGGCCTGGCATAGTTTTCCACACAGCAGTTTAAAACTCTCTTTCTCTCTCTCTCTCTCTCTCTCTCTCCTTCTCTCTCCTCTCCTCTCCTCTCCCCTCCCCTCCCCTCCCCTCTCCTCTCCTCTCCTCTCCTCTCTCTCTCCTCTCTCCTCTCCTCTCTCCTCTCCTCTCCTCTCTCCTCTCCTCTCTCCTCTCTCCTCTCTCCTCTCTCCTCTCGTCTCTCCTCTCCCTCTCTCCTCTCCTCTCCTCTCCTCTCTTCTCTTCTCTCCTCTCCTCTCTCCTCTCCTCTCTCCTCTCTTCTCTCCTCTCTCCTCTCCTCTCTCCTCTCCTCTCTCCTCTCCTCTCCTCTCCTCTCCTCTCTCCTCTCCTCTCTCCTCTCTACTCTCTCCTCTCTCCTCTCTCCCCTCTCCCCTCTCTCCTCTCCCCTCTCCCCTCTCTCCTCTCTCTCCTCTCTCCTCTCTCCTCTCTCCTCTCTCCCTCTCTCTCTCTCTCTCTCTCTCTCTTTGTTTGTCTGCCCGCACAAACATCACACGTAGTGCTATTAATATCAATAATAAATTAATCAGTTTAGCGCAGTAGGCTGGTGGGCCACTCAAGCGGACAGTTTCAAAGACGTGTTTTCGCTATGTAGCTACTAATATTAATACTACTTATTAACACTTAGTAACTAATGCTGACTTCCGATCAGCTCCGAGTGTTTTCAAGGGCAGGGCCGGGAGAATCAGTACGTCGTAGAGACAACGTCACAGTGATGACTTACATGTAAAATAAAATTTCAAGTTTTGAAAATTGTTTAAGCCCGCTGGCGGCTTTACTATGCCAGATTTTTCGTTAAGTTGCATTAACTGTTCAACTCAGGTGGCTTCGCCGCGCTGCGACCTTCAAGTTTGATTTCAAATACTTCGATGATACGTAATATTTAACAATACCGAACTTGTTTCTGGATTTTTGACATTACGGGGCCGCTTTATTAATGTTCAAATTACACTTGGGCTTGCCGGGCCGCGAGACGGTTTGGAACTTGAAAATTCCTTTTTTGCTCCAGCAATTTCCTTTTTTACCTATATCAACTCATAATTTTTTTCACTGGCCGTGCTAATTTCCCTTCCAATCTAACCTAGTTACATTCCCTACCACACAAAATAAACCAACCGTCTTTCCACCACAGATAATTTTCCTCAGAAACCTTCGTCTTGAGCACAGCTCAAATGCACTGCAGACCACACACCTTCAAAAAGTTGCCCTATACAGCCTGAGCATTTGCCTTTCCCACTATCCAGCCCTTGTACTAAGTTAACCTTTGCAAAATGGTGAGCAGTGGACGGGCCGGGTCACTCGTGGTCCGGTAAACCACTGTTAATGATAGTAAATATCTATTTCTGAAAGTTAAAAGTTTCAGTGTGTTTCAACTTGATTACCACAAAAAGCTGGAGCACTGCAGTGTGCCAGCCATGATTTTTCAATTATTCAAAGTCGTTCACTTCAGTGGACCGGCAGGCTCTGACAACTTGAAATGTATTCATTGTACTACCGGCCCGGCAGCGTGACAGGCTCAGTGCGGCAGATGATCACCCACCGGATAGCCGCTGAGGTAAAAAATATCTTTTTCAAATTCCAGTATCGTTTCTCCGAATCGGACCTAATGCCATTTAATTGAGTCCTGGTCTGTTCCGCTTTCTTGAAAGTTTCGGCTTCACTGAGCTAAATGATACTACTAACGAGTTTTGTCGGTTAAGATCAGAAAGATATTGTTTATTGTATGCCGGTGTCTATATCCACTCAATCCAAGCACTCTGAGAATAACAGGGGCTAATCTTCCTCTTCTGCAAAAGAGAGGACCAGTATGGTGGGAAAATGTAGCCTCCGGAGACTATCAGAGCCAAGCAACAAAAAGGAAACAGAGAGCCATTTCCTATTGTCCGCCCTAACGATAATATTATCCGGCGTAAAAAGTAGTACCGGTTACTAATATTACACTACGGGGACACGACCCCACAAAACAAGTTGCTATTCGCAAAATTGTCTGGGGACGTGTGCGACAATTTTGCGAATCGCAAAATCTGTATCATTTTCACAATTTATTTTTCAAATCGAAAATTTATTGGCGAATCGCAAAATATGTTGCGTATAGCATAATTTTAATGGGATTCGCAGAATGTTTTGCGATTCGCAATCCTTTCTTACATTCACATTTATGTTGCGAATCGCAAAATTTGTTGTGAATCACCGTTAAAATATTTTGCGATTCTCAATTTTCTTTTTGTTTTTCACGATATATTAAAGGCTTTAAGTTTTTCGGTTCCAGTGCTGTTTCAAACGGAAGACATTTTTTAATTTGTGAACTTAACGTATTAAAGATCTATTAACATCAAACCTGCAAGTCAAAGCTAAGTGCTTTCTGATAACGCTGACTCAACGCAAGTACACTATCCCAACCTTCCTGAGTTAATCTTTTTTCTTTTGTTCAGAGGTAATTGTCCATCATCAAAAACTTCTGTCCCTACCTCGAAGTCTCCATCCTGCACTATCCCTGTGTATGGTTTACACTGTTCACGCACACGTGGCACATTGGTAAATAACAAAAGGGGTTTCCGTTCCTGAGGCTATTAACAGATTGAAAAGCTCGGTGAAAAACAGGAAATGTTTTTGGTAAGCTGCTATTCGATGATGAGTAGTCGTTACCCAGGAAATGAATCACATGCCACTGTCCTTTTTCCTTAGACGGTATAATTACATCTGAATATATACTGTCAGAAACACTCTTGCGAGGAAACATAGATTTTGCAACAGTGAATGCACCTTGGCTACCGCTAGTCGGTACGAAGGGCATATTTTGTGTCCTTTTTCGTTTGCCAGACAACACATTCAATGGGCACAGCACCTCGCCCTGCTGGTGCGATCGCCAACGGGGTTTTCCGGAAGCCATCTTCTCCGACTACCATAGCTCCTTCGTCGGAACGTTGGCCAAACGATTTTGCAATGTAGCCGGCCTCGAATGGCTCACCACCGCGCCCTACTCGCATCATCAAATTGGTTACGTCGAATACCGACACAAGGCCATCCGCACGGCCGTCCAGTCTCTCTCCAAGGCAGAAAAGACCAACTGGCCCAGCATCATCCCTTCAGTCTCCTTCGCTCAGAACACTTATGTGTCCACAGCGACCGGCACCAAAGCCTTCGAAGGAATCCTCGCCCGCAAGCCCCGCTGCACGTTGGACTTCTTCGACTCGCCTGAGATTGTCAACGCCCGCGCCACCGCCTCCAGCGCCGCGCTCGACGCCTCACCTACGCTATCACTACAGTCTGACGAACAGATCGCCCTGCTGAACAGCGCCCGCACCGCTGTCACAGCCTACGTCAGCGCGTACACCACCGTTACCCGCGCCCGGTCCGTCGCCCAAAAGAACAAAGGCCGCAAGGCTGTCAAGGAATGGAAAGTAGGCGACACAGCCTCCGTCTACCGCCCCAAGCCTTCCAAACAAGGCGTTCCGGCCTCTTCCGTTCACCAGTTCGACGGCCCCTACACTATCGTTGAGCAGGTCAGCTCCAACTGCTTCAAGCTGCGTCACCTCAAGACCAACAAGGTATTGAAGCGCATTGGCCGCTCACACCTCGCCCCGTACACTGCGCCCACTGATGGCGTCGCCCCGCTCAACACGGTCGCAGTGGACAACTACGATGACGACTCTGTCAATTACACCGTCGACCGGCGAAGTCGTTACATTCATCGACCGAGACCAGCTTAAACTTGGCATCGGTTTGGATGAGGATCCAGAGAACGAGGAAAACGACCTCGTAGTTCACCAACTCGGTACGACCTCGGCCACCGACCCTCTCTGTACGACAAGACCACCATCCAGTGCTGGGGCAAGCCCTTAGCCACCTGGAAGCCCCTCCTCTAAGAATCGACACCACCAACGATCAAGTCGTACATCGCCACATCGAGTGGCGCGCCTTCAGGAACAACAAAGACAAAGGCCGACTCCCCGCCAACGTTCTTAAACGTCTCCGAGGCCCCCTCATCACTGGCGAAACCTTCCTACTGCACATCTTCCAGAAAGGTAAGCAGGCAACATCGAAGGAATTGCCCCCCCCCCCCCCCATCGCTCTCAAGTGGGTTTTACTCATCGTATCGGCTTCACCCGCCACCGCCCAGCGCTTTTTCCACTTGGCCCGTTATCGTCCCTAGTCAAGCTTAGCCACGACCAGAATATCCCTGTAAGTCCTTGATCGCCTCTTATGCCTGCAGGTCAACGATCATTCTCATCGAACCTGAACACCTCAGTGACTATATCGGCATGGCATAATTGGTTCATTAAACTTGGTTCATCTCAGCTGTGCGATACATGGCCACCTAGCTTCCTACGGCTCGATGTCAGCTCCCCGATATCAACGCATCGCTACTGCGCCTCAATTGTCTCAGTCGCGCTTTCGCATCCCGATATCCGGCCCCGGCTGATCTCCGTCTGCAATGCGCTACACATCGACGCACTTCTTTTTCATCTTCCCCAGTGGTTTTAAAGAAACCCATCTTTCTCTTTTCTCATTTTCTTTTTTTTAGCGAGACAAGTCACTGACCCATCGTTAGCCACTCATTCTGTACGCAACTCTACTCAACCGTTAGGTCTGGGGGGGGGGAGCTATCAGACTGAGCACTTTAACGACCGGTCAAAATCATCACCGTTGACTTTTTCATTCTTTTTGACCGGCCCGTTAGATTCTCCTCTGCACGACGTTTCGACTTCACTAACTAGTTTTCGAGTTCGTTCAGAAATGACTTGACAAACGATCAATTTAAAGATTCTGCTATGAATTGCCTTTTCCCCCATCATGATATCACTGCCTTTTTGTCCTAAGTTTTTACAGTGACAGTCATAGCGGTAAATTTGTTGACAAGGACGTGAACAGGTGAAAGATTAGCCCAGAGTCATAACCGAATCATTGTAACTTTTTACCCAGAAACAAATCCTGGACACTGTTGAACTACAAGTTGGACTTGAAGCCACTGCCTTCACTGCAAGTACTTTAGTTTTTGCGAAACTCAGCTTAGCAAATTCACAATCTACGTCACAAGTTCAGTCGTGACCGTCACAGTACTTTGCAACCCAAGTCTGCAACAAGTAGAAATCTACGTAAATAAACGAAGTGACCGCTCTGCTATTTACTGGTATTTCACCTGCTCTCAGAGGAGTCAGACTTAATGCAGCCATAGAGATCTTTAATAAGACTCGGCTCTGAGTTCGTTGTGTAATTACCCCTTGGGGTTGTATCCAAACGGCCTCACACTACATTTCTTGATACCACTGTGACTGAGTCTATTTTCAACAATCATGATCTCATCATACTACTTCCCACTTTAATATTATTCCTACTAGTGGCAAGCCTAGTAGTATTAATATTATATTTTAGACTTCAATTCAAATACTACCGGCGACGAATGTGAGTCAGCGTAAGAGTAAAATAGAAGTGGTACTTACCAAGAGACGTACCGGTAACATGAAGTGGCATTGAAAGTCAATGAAGCGCCGGTCACAGTTGAAAAAAAAAAGAAAAAAATTATTCTGAGTGACTATTGAGTTTTTTTTTTTTTTTTTTTTTTTTTTTTTTTTTTTTTAACCTGCTAGTCACCTAAACTATGACTGCTTTTTTTCAAATTCAACTTGGCTTTTACACTGACACTATTTTTTCTTTTTTGCCAGTGTGCAGTGATCCCACTGAGGCTTGATCATAGTATTGTACCACTGGTGCCATCATCTCACCTGGCCCGGTGTCTTCCAGAAGTTTCAAAGTTATAATATCTTTTCCGCTTCCCATTCACCTCTATGAGTGGCAAGTATTTAATTAAGTTGAAATCATCAGTCGGCCTGCCTAAGTAAACTTATAAATAACCATTCCGACCATTGTTACTTAATCAAAAGTTGAAATAGCCGGTAGTTACTGTAGTAGTAGGCCGTGAAGTCTCATGTTCTATCACTTAAGATCAACATGATGCTGGCCGTGAAGTCCCATGTTCATTCAAGCCGGTCAAAAGCTATTTTCCTTGCAATACATAAAGATCAAGTTCGTTGGTAAATACATTGTAGCCCAGTAATACTTGTCACAAACAATAATAATAAAAAATATGAACGATAATGATAATTTCAGGAAAATTTGCGTAAACGAAGCTCAGTCACAGGAGAGAGAGAGAGAGAGAGAGAAAGAGAGAGAGAGAAAGAGAGAAAGAGAGAAAGAGAGAAAGAAAGAGAGAGAGAGAGAGAGAGAGAGAGAGAGAGAAAGAGCGAGAGAGAGAGAGAGAAAGAGAGAGAGAGAGACCGTGCGTGGGTGTGTGTATATGTGTGTGTGTGTGAGGGAAGAGAGAGAGAGAGAGAGAGAGAGAGAGAGAGAGAGAGAGAGAGAGAGAGAGAGAGAGAAGAGAAGAGTGGGGGCATCGACGCAAGGATCGGATGATTCTATCTGGTAAACAGTTTTTTTGGGGACAGTTGATCAGGAGAAACATGTATGGTGGTTGCTGCATCATAATCATTCCTCAGCGCCTGGGGCTGCACGGGGCTCTGTGGCCTGGCCTGGGATGTCAAATGCGGCACAGAGTGCGCTTTGTTTTTATCAGACCTTACTAGACTAGCGTGCTCGACTGAGTTTATCGTCTGTGGCGAGATGATCTCTACCTCTGGACCCTCCAGCCCGTCCTTTTGGCGTAACGGCCGTGCTGGGGGAGAAGAATCGGTAATAACATTTTTGTGGCCTTTTTGTTGCCTTTTTGCTGCCAATTGTTGCCTCTTTGTTGGTGGCACCGGTCCGGGCGGGTCTTTTGCCATTTTGACCTGGGTGGACTCTGTACTTGTGCTGTTGCGTCTGCTGTAGTAGCAGTAAGCGGAGAAGCAGCTGCAGGCGATGAGGAGGGAAAACACGGCGGCAAGGGAGATGGCGAGGACGGGGCGGGACACAAGTGGAGGACACCTGGACAGGATATACATACATAGATGTACGTACGTATGTATGTATGTATGTATGTTTTTTGCACTGAACGACTTTTAATAATTGAAGCGTTTGCTTTTCGTAAAGCTGAAAAGGAAGCATGTAAAAGGGCAAACATAAGTACAGGGGTGAACAAAGTATGTATGTATGTATATATGTATGCACCTCCCTTCGATGACTTTGGGATAGCTGATGTCATTTTGCAGCAAGCATAGGTTGCCTTCCTCTGCACACATATACACACAGACACACATGCACGCGCACTTAGGTATTTGCATCTCACTATGTACAAACATATATCTTCCCCCGCCCCCCCCCCCCCACCGCTCTCTCTCTCTCTCTCTCTCTCTCTCTCTCTTGCTCTGACTGCATCTCTATCTTTATCTATATGTGGAATTCAGACCGGGAATCATCGAGATGTACATGTAGCCATTCACCCCCCAATCTTTTCCCCTGCACAGGTATGTAGTAAGTAGTAGTAGTAGTAGTAGTAGTAGTAGTAGTAGTAGTAGTATTAGTAGTATTAGTAGTAGTAGTAGTAGTAGTAGTAGTAGTAGTAGTAGTAGTAGTAGTAGTAGTGTATGGATGATCGGAGTTTACTGCAAAAAAGGAACTTCATTAAATCGAAGGTCTAGGTCTTCATCTAGTACCTCCAGACAGACAGAACAGACAAACAGAACAGACAGACAGAACAGACAGAACAGACAGAACAGACAGAACAGACAGAACAGACACAACAGACACAACAGACAGACATACATACACACATACAAACCACTGGTTGCGGAGTATCCAATAGGGCCCTTGTTCGGGTTGATCAAGATTAAGGTTATAGCCTACTGCCTGAACCTGTGCAGAAAGAAAGAAAGAAAGAAAGAAAGAAAGAAAGAAAGAAAGAAAGAAAGAAAGAAAGAAAGGAAGGAAGGAAGCAAGGAGGGGGGAAGGAAGGAAGGAGGGAAGGAAGGAAGAAAGGAAGAAAGGAAGGAAGAAAGGAAGAAAGGAAGGAAGAAAGGAAGAAGGGAAGAGAGAGAGAGGAGAGAGCCAGGGAGAGAGAGAGAGAGAGAGATAGAGAGAGAGATAGATAGATAGATAGATAGATAGATAGATAGAGAGAGAGAGAGAGAGAGAGAGAGAGAGAGAGAGAGAGGAGAGCGACAGTGTTGGGATTAGTTTGTGTATCTGCTCGGGTTGATCAAGGTTGTGGATATATCCCACCGCCTGCACCTGCCCAGAGAGAGAGAGAGAGAGAAAGTGGGGGGGGGGGGAGAGAGAGGGAGACAGGAAGGACAGAGAGACAGTGTTGGGATTAGTTTGTGTATCTGCTCGGGTTGCTTGAGGTTGAGGTTATATCCCACCGCTTGGACACACCGAGAGAGAGAGAGAGAGAGAGAGAGAGAGAGAGAGAGAGAGAGAGAGAGAGAGAGAGAGAGAGAGAGTTGGGATTCGTTTGTGAGTAAAAGAGAGAGAGAGAGAGAGAAAGAAAGAAAGAAAGAAAGAAAGAAAGAAAGAAAGAAAGAAAAAAAAAAGAGAGAGAGAGAGAGAGAGAGAGAGAGCGAAAGAGAGAGAGAGAGAAAGAGAGAGAGAGAGAGAGAGAGAGAGAGAGAGAGAGAGAGAGACCGCATGGTCTACTCCCTGGCTTGAGTCGCAAGAAAACAGTATTCCTTGTCGATACGTCTGCCAGGAGCGCGCTGTCACCTGCAAGTGTATGTATGTAATGAGTAATGTGTATGTCTGTATGTATCCATGTATTGTATGTATGTATGTATGTATGTATGTATGTATGTATGTGTATTCTATACTATGTTTGTATGTACGAACGTATGTATGCATGTATGTATGTACCGCCACTGCGGGCGGCCCTGCCGTATCAAAGAACCTAGAGAAAGGAAGAAAGAAAGAAAGAGAGAGACGAGAGAGAGAGAAGAAAGGAGAGACGGACTATATATAGTATATATATATATCCATCTCTCTCTCTCTCTCTCTGTCTCTCTCT